>LBLO01000321.1:0-31380 GCA_004354395.1 Chondrostereum purpureum | reverse complement strand
TCGACGAGAGACACATCCTACCCACGCCCCCACTATTTAAACGCTTGTGAAGGGACCCCTTACTTCGGTATTTCGAACTTGAACAAGTTCTTTCGGCCGCCCAGAGTCCTGACATATGTTATCAGATAAGATGCCAAGGCAGGCACATCTAATCTTATCCACGCACTTTCCAAGGTCTCGAGCCATCTAATCAGATTACCCAGGTTCCGACGTCAGCCACCTCTGCATTCCAAGGCTCTTACCTGGTCGACGGTACCCAATAGTCAACCTTTTTCAAGAAGCCGAATTTATCCGCGGGCATGAGGAGGGGAATAAGTACCGTGTGCGAGAGCAGGTGTGAGCTCAGGGTTCTTTTCCGTTCTTTGAAATTGGTAAAACTCCTTTTCAACTCGATACCTCCCTTCGTTCGAAGAGCGCTTCTTTGGTTCTTGTTCACGTACCACCATCACGACCACCGAAATGATGTTCAACGTCTTCGCTCTTGCCGCTCTTGCGATCACCTCTGTCAATGCATTGGACAATGCTCTGTGCGGTGCTCATGGCATCACACTGAAAGCCTCTAATGGACAGAGTCCTTGCGAAATCGCTTCCTTGATGGTCGGTAAAGGAGGTTAGCGTGTTATTCCTACTCACCTCCCGGTCCACTTTGGAACTCATTGTTCGTTCCATTACAGTGATGCCCGMAGACTCTCCCTTCCCCGAGTTGTCTGAGATCGGACAGGAGAGGTACACCATTCCCACAATGGACGAGGCCGACGATCTTAGGTGCAACCCCATCTTCTACACCTTGGTCGCAGGGTGTGCTGCTTGCCAGAGCTCGACTACCACCTGGTCTAGGTAAATCAAAATTCGCGCGCGCAAGTGCAATCCTCTGCAAATTTACTCACCAAAAATTTATAGCTGGGAATCTTGGACCTCTCACTGCCGTAACGCCTCTGGAGTCGGGTACGTTCCACTTTCCTCCCTTCCCATTCACCTGCTCATCCAGCATTCGCTTCGAAAGGTATATTGCCAGCGTGATGCCCTACGACACGCCCCTCCCCAACTGGGCATTCATCGATCCCCTTGCCACTGCGGGAACATTCAACGCAACCGCGGCCAGAGAGATCGCCGAGACGAAATTCGGTAAACCGCTCCTCACTCCATCCGCCCGCCCGCTTTAACTGACTTTCAATGCAGCCGTCCCCGACACAATCTTTAACGTGAAATCTGCCACCACCGACGACTCTTCTGCGGCCTCGACCACCTCCTGCCCGTCCTCCAACAACGCAGGAGCTATCGCAGGAGGCGTTGTTGGTGGTGTCGCTGCTCTTGTCTTCGGTGCTATCGCTCTGCTCTTTATCAAACGCAAGAACAACAAGCAGAGCAAGAAGGAGACCGCATCGATCCATTCCCAGGATACTCAGGACACGATCATGAGGGAGAAGGCTCAGGCTCAGCGCGTTTAGAGGATGGGTGCACACCGGGACCTCCCACGGTGTGTTATAGCTAGCTGCAAATCCATGTATTCCTTTCTTTTTCTTTTTCTCTCTCTCAAATGGGAGCTTTCGAAGGCGGTAACGGCAGTTTCAATGTAGATCTGTAGTGACAGGAGTTTATGATTTTCCATTCGCAGTTGACAATGTTATGTTTTCTGTGTGTTTTGTTATTGAATCTATCACTGAAAAAAGTTCGATGAAAAAATTACTCGTGTGACTTCTACAACTTACGATTTTGCAAAGCGCTTGATCACTATCTCCCCACGGAGACAATATGAGTTTCAAAGGCCTGTGAAAGGTCGGTCCCTTAGGCCGCCCGTCAGTCAAGACGCAAGGGTTCCTGCGGCGTCCTTCCTGCTTAGGCTCTTCGGTGCCCGTCTCATTTCCTGTTCACAATCACAGCTAGGACTAGAAGTAGCACCAAGTCCGAGACGCGGTTCTAAAATCGCGTAAAACTTGCTTCAGATGGCAACAATGCGCAAGTCTCATGACGAACACTCACATGTAGTAGTAACTCGTCCTCGAGAACCGAGTCGTCAGTCAACATGCACACCGTTGATTGCCAAGTGCTACACAAGAATCATGCACGCTATGAGAAGAGCGCCGAATGACGAATTACATCCAAGAATGCTGGGAACAGAAGCCTTCTTGCAAACGAAAGCATTGCTGAAGAGTCAAGTGATCATTCCTCGTGAAACTTTAAGGCGTAGGGCCACCGTGATGTTACATTTCGTTCCATACATCTTACACACCTTTACATTGATACCTTACACTCGACGTTGTCCAGCTATCTACTCGATCTCTTCGACGAGCCAAGTCTTCTTTTCTTTGATTGCACTATCAAGCGCACCCTCAAGTGCGGTGTCCCCTCCAACAAGATCGATGGCTAGGCCTGCAGCATCTTCGCGATCCAGCAGTAGCGCGAGCACCTTTGCCACATCATCTCGCTACGCAGTAAAACTTCAATAAATGCATGTGCTCGAAAGAGAAAGAGCGCACTGAGATTGTAGGTGTGATATGGGTACGGCCAATATCACCAACACCAGCACCAGGATTATTCTTCAATCCGCCCGGACGTACGATCGTCCACTTGAACGCGGTACGGTGCATGAGGTTAATGTCAGCCTGTGTCTTATATTTCATATAGACTTTTAAGAACTCCTGCGCGCGTTCGGAAGTCGCCAAATCCTCTTCGTTCTATAAACTTTATAAGAATGATATGCAAATCGACAATGGTTTGCTCACATAGTACGGCGGAACTTTGGTAAGGTTCCTGACGTCCACGGCACTCACGAGAATGATTCTGGGCTTCGCAGACGATGCTTCAATAGCATCAAACACTTTCAAAGCCCCAAGATAATCCACGGCTTTTGTTCTTTCTTCTCCGCCTTTCCCTCCCGCTCCGGCACTGAAATATATGACATCGGCTTTCTTGTCATCTAGAATCTTCGTGAAGTCGGACACTGGGGCCTCTTCCAAGGAGATAACTTGTGCTTTGGCACCGGTTGCTTCAATATCCGAAGTCTGGTCTGCGTTTCGAATAAGAGAAGTTACGGAGTTGTTGGGGGAGAGCAATCGCGCGAGACGAAGAGAGACCTGGAGAACTGCGTGTAAGATGGATATCCAACGAATTCATTTGACTTACATTTCCATGACCTCCTACAATGACTACATTCTTCGACATTTTGGATATGCTAGTTGAGAATAAACGACGACTGAGATGGTGGTACAGACGGAAAAGCATCCGCTCAAGCTTTGTAAGGATCCAAGGAGAAGTCTAACGTCATCACCGTGGAGGGTATTCTTTAGGCCTCGGTTTGATTCAGTTGTTTATTGCGCCATAATAGCACCATTCTCGATATCCTTTCATAATAAGGGACTCAGAGGGCTCTGTCTGGCGGAAAAGATGGACGTTCGAGTTGGAAGATTGGAATGAGTCATGTCAATCTTCCCTCATTACATAAAGCCTGACCGGACAAGGAACGACGTTTACCATGAGTTCTCCTTGGAATCGTTGAGTCTTCCGTAGTTATAATACCTAGATATTGGTACTCCCAACGGGAATCTCGAAGAATAAAGAAAGTACATCAACCAATACGAGAGACTACATGATATAGATAATAGGCCAGACAGCGACGTGTACAACTGAACGTATCTAGACTACAGCTGTTTACCAGGCTGTTACAGTACAAGGGAAGTTATGCTGAAGAATTCGTGATAAGCTCAATTAAGGTGTTAACTCCAGCATCCATATCCGGATCGCTTGAGAATAAGGCAGCAACAAGAGCCTTCTTCTGCGATTGAAGCTAACATAACCCGTTAGAAAGTGTTCACAACGATTGAATTATCTGACATACTTGAAGGACACGATCTTCAATGGTGTTATCAGTGCGAAGTTTATACACGTTGACCGGCCGTGTCTGTCCATGTCGATGCACACGGTCAAAGGCTTGCTCCTTCCAATAGCGTCAGAACGTTAGCACTACAAACACTAGGCAGACTCACTTCAGCGGCAGGATTCCACCATGGGTCCGTCAATATCACGTTATTACATCCCACAAGATTTAAACCTGTGAAGTATAGATGAAACGAAGAAACAGAGAGACAAAGGAAGAGGAACTCACCCAGCCCACCAGCTTTCATGGACAGGAGCATTGCTTTCACACCAGGATCCTCGTTTATCACATGAACGGCCTCCTCCCTTGATCGCAGTGCGAGGGCCCCGTCATCTAAAGTATCCACGTTCATGAACCGATGAATGATAGGGGAGTGAGCAAAGTAGACTTACACCTCACGAAGGCTATTCCCGCATTCTCCAAAAACGGCCCAAGTATGTTGAAGAAGGAAGTAAATTGACTTACGACCAGTGTTTTCTCTTCACCAGTCCCTCGTCGTTTAATCTCCTTTAAAAGTTCAAGGGTCATCGTGACCTTTGCAGATGGGAAATCTGGACTGAAGCGATTCCCAATATCGGGTACTTCCTTACAGATGTCGCAGAGAGAATGCTGAGTACTACAAGCACTGCGTAGATTTCACCGTCAGTAAAGGCGGACATCAATAACTGGAGAAAGACGTACTGGTAATGGCAAAGTTTACATTTATCTTCAGAAATATTTAGAGAAGGATCATTCGAATCCCTAGCTTCGTCGCTAACATCACCAGCCTCCTCAAGAACATTTGCATCCTCTGGAATCAGTGTATTTGGAAGGTCAGTCAAATTGACATCATAGAGGTCGTCGAATGAGATAGTCATGTTCGCAAGAAACAACGACGGATGGATGCAGGCTGACTTCACAATCAATAAACACGGTCAATAAAATGTAGGTGGAATCAGCAAATTACCTTGTCGAAGTCTCAAAAGCAGAACGAATATGTATTGAAACGTCCGCTTTTTCGAGCTAGCCTCCAAAATGCGAGCTATAGTTCCCGCCCGGGCCTCCACGCAATCATAAAACTCCCGCTCCGCAGGACTAAGCTGGCAAATAACGTCCTGTATAACCTTGGGCGGAAGGACCAAGATCTGTTTCCCGTCGATCCACTGACCCTTGCATCGACGCAAGGTTGTAGAATTCAATTTCGCCTAGTTTTTGGACAAGTCAGTGGACAGGAGCAGTAAATCCAAGGTCAACATCAACCTTGATCATCGTAAATGCATCGCCGGAAGTATCAATTCGCTGCTGGGGGCCAAACTTGGTAACGACACGCTTGACATCGCGTGTAAATTTGGTATGGCCATGGTTCTCTCGAAGATATTCCACAGGGAGATTAGAGTTAACAAGATACATCAGCGACAGAAAATCATGGGGACCGTTCTGCCTATTGTGGCCATAAGCTACCGGAATTTTTTCAAGTCAGAGTTCAACTAAAAACTCACATAGGAGTCCCAGTGCAAGCCATACGTTTGTGGGTCTTCAGTGAATAGCATGCTTGGGCGCGTTTAGTTGTCGGATTACGAGCGATATGTGCCTCGTCTACTTATTCATTCAGATTTACAAACAATCAAGCCAAAAGGTGATCCTACCGAAAACACATCTCTCCCACTGCACCTGATGGAGGATACTGTTCTCTCCATTCGCTTGCCATTGGNTCCTTAGTGTTTCGTAGTTGGTCAGGACGATATCGGCGGATTCCAACTGCTCGCCTATAAGAAGGGATACAGGTTAATCGGAGAATAAAGTGCAGTGAGCAATCCTCTCATACGGGTGATTGAACGTTTCTTCTCCCCCTGGAATCTTATCACGACAAATGAATCTGGGAGTGCCTTCTTGATCTCATCCTCCCAGACCATGAGTACCGCGAGTGGGCAAACTATCCTGGAGGAAAACGTAAATCCCGAGAGGATAAGAAAGAAAGAGGGGAAAAACTCACAAAGTGCCAGGAGAAATAATCCCCGACCCACGCCAATAAAAGGAAATAATCGCCAGCGTCTGAATTGTCTTTCCAAGTCTACGCATATCTCACATCAAGCTCGATCCTCTAAGAGAAAGAAACCCACGTACCCCATCTCATCGGCGAGAACGAACCCTTGACTTGGTGTATACGACTCTTTCTGCAATCCCCACAATACCCCATACCACTGGTAGTCATGTAACTTCAGCTTGAACATGCGCTCGAAAGCATGACGTGCCTCAGGGCTGGGATCATGTAGTAGGCCATTTTCGAAGTTGATAGGCTCTGCAAATAGTTTCTGAATATCTGGAGCAAGAGCGATGGGCTTTTTCGATCTCCGGGGAGTTGCATCAGGAAAGTACCCCTATGGCTCAGGTCAGCTATAGATAACTATGTACAACTATAGTAACTAAGGTTGACTCAGGGGTACCAAGTTCCCAAGTCAATGAAGTCAACTTAAGACAAGGTCTCTAAAGTRWTAKTCCCAAGTTAACYTCAAGCTAACTTCTTCCAACTTTGGCTAAGTCTACCGACAAGACCTTGGCTATTTTCACCCAAGCCAAATCTCTAACCTATTGGAACAGAGTTAACCCTAGTATATATAGTTGAAGTAAGTATACTCTAGTCTACTCCAGCTATTGACACAATTTCCTGATGTGAACCAGCTACACTGACCCATACTACAGTCCCGTTCGCACAGACTACGGTGTCTCAATATGATGGTAGTTCAAACGAACAGTTGCTGCTAAGTACTTCACTACAAGGGTAATAACCTACTACTAACCTACTGCTTGTCTGAACTACGTGTGCCTCAGGGGTGAGTCGTCCATCTGAACCAGATGCGCTGATGCATCCTACGATCCCGTTCACACAGACGATCGTATTTCAATGCGACAGTAGTCTCGATGGGCGATTACCTGTAAGTAAGTTATTTATCTCAGCATGAATCCCTTGTAGTATACTAACACTCTTACTCTATAGGTAATGTCACTACTTGTCTGAACTACATGCACCTCTCTGGCTGCTCGTCCGTCTGAGCCAGATGCGCTGATGCAGATCACGATATCTTTCACACAGACTATCCTCTTGAAATACGATGGTAGTTCTAGTGAACGGTCGCTAGTAGGTACTTTTCCGTAGTATGCTACTTATCTTGTAACGTACTGACCGTCTTAACTTTTAGGTGACTCTCTACTTGCCTGGACTACGTGTGCCTCAGGGGTGAGTCATCCATCTGAACCAGATGCGCTGATGCATCCTACGATCCCGTTCACACAGACGATCGTATTTCAATGCGACAGTAGTCTCGATGGGCGATTACCTGTAAGTAAGTTATTTATCTCAGCATGAATCCTTTGTAGTATACTAACCCTCTTACTCTATAGGTAATGTCACCACTTGTCTGAACTACATGCGCCTCTCTGACTACTCGTCCGTCTGAACCAGATGCGCTGATGCAGATCACGATATCTTTCACACAGACTATCCTCTTGAAATACGATGGTAGTTCTAGTGAACGGTCGCTAATAGGTACTTTTCCGTAGTATGCTACTTATCTTGTAACGTACTGACCGTCTTAACTTTTAGGTGACTCTCTACTTGCCTGGACTACGTGCACCTCGGATCGTCCACCTAAACCCGAACACGTCTCAATACAATAGTAGTTCCAGTGAATAGCCACCAGTAAGTCACATATTGCAATGATATCCCTTTAAAGCATGCTGACTGCTCTCCATTTATAGGCCCTCTATATTGCATGATCGTCCCTCTGGATCGCAGGCATAAATATATTCTACTATCCCATTCATCCAGACTATTGTGTTAAGATATTATGTTGAATCTATAGGTAATCTACTACTTGTCTGGACAACGATGATCCTCGTCCCTATGGACCAGGTGTCATGAGGGATGTCGGCTCTACAGACTTCCATATCCAGATTCAATACATATTCTTGTTATCGCAGTTGTATTAAGTAGGTCTCAGCTATATGATCTATGTGTTTGAATATGCAATTGATCATGTTGTCCAGCCGGACTATGGTACTAGCTGCACAGGGACGATACATTACAATATACAGTATATTGGCTACCGATTCACGGACACTGCTTGTGCCATCTGAAGAGTTGACCGCAGGATGTGTTTGATCGGAACATGAGTATGAGTGCGCATGTGTGCGGTACTTGGGGTCTGTTTGGTACCAGTTACGGCCTGACACCTATCCGCAGTTCACCGTCATATCTCCTGTAATCCGCGCAATTTCTATTCATCTGGTGCTTCATATCCCCACTCAAGTATAAAGGAAACTGTTTCGATAAAGTCAACAAAGGTCCACCCCCCAATTACCGATCGCGCCGTACTCGCAGGTTCTCCAAGATCGGGTGGAACTAAACAACACACCACTTTCATGTCGTGACACAGCTATTTCGATACCAGACAGTCCAAAACGGTTCTTGAAGAAGTATAAGTCAGGGAAGGGCACGTTAGACACAGATACTATCTTCCCTGTCATTGTTGTTTTCAACGTCGACCAAATCGCACTCTCAAGTAAGTATCGCAAGTGGCTCCCAATGTGGACCTGTGTTTCTCTTGGGATACATAAATTGGCATATTTCCTGACGATTGATCTCTTTTAGTTCATGCCAGTCGATGCCAGAGGCCATTAGTCTCGTTACCATCTCACTGTGCAAGTCGGCATGCGCAAGTACTATTCTAGCAGGGCGCATCCCCCATTAATGTAGGTCGCGTAACCTCTCCATTATAATTCGTATTGATCCCTGACTCTCCCCAGACAATTCTTTGGCAGACCTCTTTGTGGCACCCACTTGGGATGAACAGTGTCTGTAACGCCCTACTAAGCACAGTTGGCCAAAGTTATACATACGAGGCCCAGAGCACGATTGAGACAGTGGCATGCCATATCTGCGAATCTTATTAACTTTTCCTTGGCTTAGGATGAAACTCGAAACCGGATGATGGAATAGTTCGTCTCATCATCCCTTCGTAAGTGGACAACGTGATATCGCATTACCGCATGAAAAANGAGTAACAAGGATATGAATGTACGTGTCTTCAGTGCTTGTGTCGAGGCTCGTCTCATTGACACTCGGTGCAACCTCAGTTTCCCATGCTGTTTCCTTCTCACACTAGTGTTAGTATGAGTGGACAGCGCTTGCCAAGGTCCCCGGAGCATCCTCATTACCATGCGCTCAATTGGCCAGAATCCATTTTGTGATGGATTCCTTATCTTCCCCCGGATGTTTCCCATGAGCAATCGAAGCCCCGAAGCAGGACACGAGACCACAGCGAGGGTATATATACTGGTTTTAGTCAGGTACAGCTCAAGGAATTTCACTTCCCTCGCCCTCACCAATGGCTACCAGCTATCCCCAGGATAAAGCTGTCGACAAGGCCCTTGCGAGAGTCTCGACCCTTGAGGAAAAGTACTCGGAGACGGAAAGCATCGTCGAGGGATCCGAGGGTGTTACAACTCATGAAATGAATACCCTACGACACGTCTCTGATAAGATCCCTTTCGCCGCATTTTTAGTTGCCATCGCAGAGTTTGCAGAGAGGTATGTCAGCTCCCGCTCATACCAACAATTTGGACTTCTAATCTAGATTCAAGATGGACTTACTATGGAACGACCAATATCTACAACAACTACATTCGGTTCCCTATGCCTCCAGGATCGGTTGATGGCTCTGTACCGTTTGGTGACCGCCAGGAAGGTGTCGCTGGTGCGCTTGGACTAGGGGTGCAAAAGTCCTTCGCTCTGAGGACTGTAAACCTTGTTCTCTCCCGATATCTGCGTATGAGACTGACGTCTTTACCGTTCTGCTAGTTCAATACCTTCTGGGTCTATTCGACCCCATTCATTGGGGGTATCATCGCCGACACAACATGGGGAAGGTACAAGACTATCCTCGTCTTTTCCATTGTTTGCTTGTATGTAAACACCATTTTCGCTGATTTTACTCCTTGTAAATTTAATTGCACTCCAGGCTTGGGCATATAATCCTTGTCGCTTCTGCTACTCCCCAATCTCTTGAAACCCCCAACGTCGCACTCGGTCTTCTTGCCTTGTCCATAGTTGTGATGGGGCTAGGTGCTGGTGCTATCAAGGCGAATGTGTCTCCTATGGTTGCTGAGCAGTACACTGGGAAGCTTAGAAAAAGTACGTGACCTACTACTTCTCCGTGTTCTCTAACTGATGAGAGGTTAGAGACACTCCCTAGTGGCGAGGTTGTCATCGTATCTCCTGCTATCACACTTCAGAGCATCTATCTTTGTAGGTATTCCCCACGCCCACATGCAGTTCATGTCTGACCTATCGCTGCAAGGGTTCTATGCCTTCATCAACCTCGGATCCTGCGGCTCAATCTCAGCCTCCTTCATTGCTCGTGATCATGGNTACTGGGTCGCCTACCTTGTACCCACACTACTCTTCCTCATGGTTCCCGGAGTCCTACTTCTGTTCCGCAAGACGTATGCTGTGACACCGCCTCGGGGCTCTATCTTGCTCGAGGTATGCGTTGATTGCTTCACAGTGAACCTCTTTTCTTGTACTAATTTCAATAGACTGTACGGGTGATCTTCATGTGCTTAGCTCCAGCGTGGTCTCTTAATCCCATACGAACCTGGAAGAATATCAAAGGGCCTGGGTTTTGGGATGTCGCCAAACCCAGCACGTACGGGGGGAATGTCCCAGCAAAGATTACTTGGGATGACCAGTTTGTCGGAGAGGTTGATAGGACACTCAATGCTTGTGCTGTGTTCCTTTTCTTCCCGTTCTATTGGCTTTGTAAGTGTTTTCTGGCTTCTTTGCTCTGTGGATGAATGCAGCAGCTGATATCGGAGAGGGAAGGTTATTCTCAGATCGACGGGAATCTGGGAACAGTGGCTGGTTCGATGACGCTGAGAGGGACKCCAAATGATCTTATCCAGTAAGTGACCCTCACGCTTCTGCTTCTCAGTTCTTAGGGATAATCTCTGACTTTATTTGTTTACTCATTCAGGAATTTGAATCCCATTGGTATTATTGTGATGATCCCGATCTTCGACTATGTTATCTACCCTCTTCTCCGTCGACGAGGCATCAATTTCTCACCCATCAAGCGTATCTATGCTGGATTCCTTGTCGCGGGTCTTGCTATGGTGTACGCCGCTGTTCTACAGCACTACCTATATATCACCAACCCGTGTGGAGATCGTGAGCCTTCGGCATGTCGTGATGAAGCAGGACAGCCTCTTCATTCACCGCTGAATGTCTGGATTGTTGCGGGACCATACTTGATGGTCGGTATGTCCGAGATCTTTGCGAGTATCACCTCGCTGGAGTATGCTTTTACGAAGGTACGTGTGCTGTTGAGGATAACTTCTGATGAATAGATTCTTACCGTCTGAGTAGGCTCCTCAACGCATGAAGTCCGTCGTGATGGCATTCTCACAATTCCAAACTGCAGTTTCAGCAGCTATCAACTTTGCGCTGACTGCAGTCAACGTCGAGCAGAAGTTCATGTGGTACGTCTCCCTCCCTCTTTAGTGTGTACTAGGTATGTTTTGCTCAAGGAAGGGTGAACGAATGTAGGCTGTTTGCGTCATTTGCTATTACTGCTTGGGTTGTCGGAACAATCTTCTTCATTGTGTACGTCCCARGCYTTCATTCATTGATCCATTCATTTRATAGTTGACTTTTTCCCATGTAGATTCCGCCCATTGGATAAGAGAGAACGAGAATTGAACGCGATTGGTACAGGCAACAGGAAAGGGTTTGTGGATGAGGCGCCTGTAGAAGTGAAGCCATGACATATGTAATGAATGATAATTGCACTAGCCTGTCCTTGCTCTTGATCAGCCTTCCTTGTAAGCAGAAGCCAAAAGAATCCGCCTTTAGCACCCCATATCACCTAACAGTGGCGTCGATGTGTGCCTGCATCTGAATCAAATGCATTGTCGAAGTATATCTAATACAAAACGGAATGGTATCTTTCTGAGTATGATGGTATAAATACAAATGAAGGTGTGGTAGTGGTAGCTAAAGTACAACAACATATCCAAAAAAGTGTCCCCGAGAAAACGAAAGGAAAAGAAAGGAAAGTATAATTTGAATTATAACGCCGATACATATGTTGGGTGGTTATGGTGAGTCTTAGCCACAGGCGGAATCGTTGTCAGCAAGACACTAGACGGTGTTCGTGGACTTGCAGCAGTACTGTCCGTGTCGGTCGAAGCCTATCGAGTTGTTAGAGAAGCATGCTTCAGAGATCGCCTCACTCACGTTCATGGTAGCAAAACGGAGACCATTGAGTACAACCTCTGTCCCGGTGTTCCGAGACATTACGCTTGAAGAAGTGCCTCTCTTTTGTCGTGCGTTGAGCATCGCGAGGAATGATCCAACGTATACTATATAAAAAGGTGTCTGTAAGTACTTATATTCCTAGTCATGGCAAGGGGTGACATACGTACGTTTCGTGAGAAGGAACTCGAGAGCGAGGAAAACGAGCGTGTGAGGCAATAGAACATACTGAGGGGAAGTCAAGCTCGGAGTGGGAAAGGCGTGAGGTAGAAAGAACGACAACTTACGGTGAAGAGTGTAGCCAACGAGCATGTACTAATATGACGGACAAGATTCAGTCTCACATGACCACGTCCTGACAACATTCAGATCTCTACCTTGTCACCAGCCCCGAGCCCAGAGAGAACTGCATGATGGTGGCTATCCTAGAATTCAAACTACAGGGACAATCTCAGCGCACAGATATGCATGGCAAATACGGATGACATACTCTTCTAAAGCGCCCCGAGCTTGTGTTCTCCAGAGGTAATAGCACATTGCCGATGAGAGAAGGAAGTCGATGGCAGTTGCGGATGCGAGAGAAGCCTGGACGGCCCACTACGTGCATGGGATCAGCACTTCGTACTGTGAGTTTTGCATCTAAAACATACCGCTATACGATCTAGTCCAGCGAAGGTATCCGTGTTGAATCTATAGTAAGTAGTAAACAACCGTCAGGTCACTCAGCGGAAGGCAGACGAAACACATACATCTCATATGCGAATACTTGGGAGAGTGGAATGCGTTGAGAAAACTTCAATYGGTGTTTCGAATAGGGASATCTTACCTATACCAAGCCCTTTCAATGTACAGGTTAGATAAGGAGCACAGTTCATTGATGAGGGAGCGTACCACATCCAGCCATGACAACACCGACCTGTTGATTGTGGAAGCGCATGAGTGTTGTAAGTGGACTTCATCTCTTTGAGACTCACCACAATATAACCCAGAATTCCCCGGTGAAATCCACTGAGAATCCATACCCTATAGGCGTACAAGCTGCGTCCGTATCAGCCGGAGTAATATCGGTATACCAACTGTCAGAATCTGACCTTTGAACAAGAACAATGATCAAGACCTGACATACTGTCAATATGCGTACTGAAGGGAGGAGGATGATAGAAGTCTTACGATCACCGAAACTTGGAGCTGGAAAAAGTGTTCATGATAAGGACGGAGTCGAGAAAGAGATTTGAAGAGGATCAGACCTTAATGGACCTAGAGCAAACAATTAGCGAGAGGAGAGGAAATAGCACTTGAAAGGCGTATACCATACTATTGTTGTAGCAATGCCTAGATTCCCATAGCCCGTTATTAGGTAGTGATACGCGGCATGTATGGTGAGCACTTGATGCAAGGTATCCAGCGTACTAATCCCTCGTCAATGAAAACATAGGGGAATATAGCCAGAGGTCCTCGAACCATAGGATACCAACCTGCGGAATAGCAATGAGGACGGATAATTGGGGACAACGCATGACATACAAAGATCTTTTGGAGCTTGGAGTCCAACGGGTAGTTTTGGTAGTACAAATACGCCTGCAGAGTCGTTATTCCGTACAGTCTGAAACGAAGGTAAGCCTGGATTGCTTCTTGAAGTTCGAGACAGATACTCACATAGACGCCCCGACTATCCCAAGAAATACCGCACCCAGAGTGTTGTCCACCGTACGATCAACCAGAGAGATGGGCGCCATCGTAATGGAGGGGGTTTGGAGGGAAAGGAAACTTGTTTGTCCGGTACGTGTATATAATTTAAGCTCGCGGCAGTATACTTTTNACTTCCGAGTGACACATCCATCGTCACTGGATCCCCAAAAAACGACAACGAGGTCAAGATTAGAGTACTCGTACGCACGACACAGCTCGTACCTCGCGCCTCCTATGGGGTCAAGTACAAACATTTGACCAAAAAAGGCGCCAACGAAATGGAAGCTGTTCGCTATGGAGCCCCGGAAAGATTTTTTGTCGGATTTAAGATACGATAGAACCAGARAACAAAAAGCATTGGGGATTGTTTCCACAACGTTTGCGAGTTCGCGCTCATAARATRGAATTCCAGTGTCCGGGTGCGGTGTCGGTGGTCGAGGKGAGAAGACAAGGCAGTACCGGGGCTGGGTGGGAAGCCGGCACCTAATACGGGCCGTTCAAAATGCGGCATTTCATTCGAATATTTTGTTTGATTCGTTAGTCATACCTTTGGCCTTGGAGCTCCCAAATAATACTCATAATAGTGTGCAAGGAGGTGATTCGATAGAGTCCGAAGTCAAGACTGAATGATTTTGGGGGGTTTGTCGAATCTCGATGGAATTACCTTCAGCTCAGCACTGCCTCATTTTCACGTGACATGTGGCAAAGGAAGTCCCCGACCTCGATGGAATAGCAAGACAACCCAATCGGAAGGGGTAGCTAGATAAGTTCAGAAGAAGCGTCCAGGACGCATATTCATCAATGTCTAATGCGAGAAGGGTGAGATTCTGACAACTGCGGCACAAACATCATAAGAGGCCTTGGGAGTATGGCCGCAGAAGGTGGAGCGCCGAATGACTCCAGCTTCGCTGTAGCCCAACGTAGAGTGAATAGAGTGGCCGAAGGGAAATAAGACGATAAAATGAACATAAAAAGCTGTAAACTCTGACCACAGAGAGAGTATGAAAGTCCGAGAACCGTGTCAGTTGCACCTGAGTATAAAACTCACCACAGAAATCGTCCGTCTGTATTACTACAAACAGCAAAGAGGCCAATGACTTAGATTGGATGGGACCCACTGTAGCGTAGGATACTATGACCGTGACTGAGATTAAAATCGCGAGGAAATAAGCCGGAAACCGGTTTGGGAATCAAACGCTGTGAATAAAGCATGGTAAGGATGAAATGGSCAAAGAAAATTATAGGCGGKYCGAGTACGGAAACTTCATGAAATATGAGGTGGACGCGTTGAGCCAAGTCAATGACGCGCACCGCCACCAAAAGTTCTGAATGCAAAACCTTGTGCAAAACTGCGGCCCGGAAATGGAGAATAATTGGACCGTGCTGAATGTGACGGTTTTCATTCAAATATTTCGTTGAGGAAAGCTTTGGCCATGAGGCTCGCACACAAACTTAAGTATGGACAATCATCATGATCTTCCACCGCCCCAATGCTTTCAACCACAACCTCTCGGTGCAAACCCATTCCAGGAGAATTCGAAAGTCGTTGCGAATGCCTAATATAGAATATGTGTAGATCTTGAGTGAAGAGCGACAACCGCCAGGAGCCCACTTGGCTTTAATATCACGCAGGATGATCGTTCATTATAGTAGCTGAACATTCGAATTGATATCAAGACGCGTGCCTACACATTTCAAGACTTTCTATACTGTCGAAAGAATGCTATGTAAAGAAGGTATTGTTCCTACAATCCCAATGAAGCGAGAGTCAAACCAAAGGCCAACTTTGTCAGCAACGTTGCGACGTTCGTCAATCTATATCATTTTAATAATTCAGAGCCTCGCATGAGAAGGAGGGAGGGAGAAAAACATACAAGTTGCTACGAGCCTGAGTACGCCTGCGAGGAGAATCTCAAGTCCTCTGAGGACTTGGCTCAGGGAAGTGTCGACACCAAGGAGAAGACCGCCGAGAGCTGGGATGGAGGCAGCGTTGTCGAGGAGACCATCGAGGGTAGTGGTAATGCTCTGCATAACTGTCAAGAAGAGCACTGTTTATTGAGAGAGGAAGAGACACGTACGGTGATAAGGTCGGCGACCAATTGAGCGACTTCATCGTCCTCTTGCCTCTTCTGAAGCACGTCTGTCTCAAGAGCAGAGAAAGACGCTGTAGCAGTGTCGAGAGCGCCCGTCAACTCGTTGATGAGAGGAGTCACGGTATCGTCGGAAGCAGTTCCGCTAGATACCAGAGAGTCTTTGAGGTGGTGTTAGAAACGCCAATGTAACTGCTAGACGAGCTAAAACATACCAATTTGAGGGAGTATGGTGTCGGTGGACCCCTTGAGGGTAGTCAAGACTGCGACGACATCTGAATTGTCCTGTCTCTTCTGGACGTCGACACTGGCCGCAGAGGCTACCCCGAGAGCAGCAAGGAAGAAGAATGCGATGCGGGTGGGTGTAAACATTGTGTGAGTTTGGAATGCATTTTCTGTCTGCTTTTGTTGGTCTTTTATACCAGGCAAGAGTGCACGATCCGGTCATAGATGACGAGACCCTACGTCTCTCTACGTGTGCCCAGAGCCACATAAATTAGAATGTAGATTCACCTCATTTTCCGCGTGCCAAACGCGACATATGGAAAGTGGAGCGAATTAGAAGAAATGAAAGGCTGGTAACCATGTTACCAGGCCTTTTTGAGTCTCGGTGAGCAATGTACAGGGTCAATAGCGCTTCTGGACTGAGAAACGCGTCATAATCCTGGGCTAAGAATGGCTAAGAAGGATGAAATGCGGGATCGTTGCAAGTGCTGTGAGATTCACACATTCCAGGGTGCGGATACGGTGCGGATATGTCATTCAAAGAAAGAGCAATGCTCATGGGAAGCTCTCCTAGCGTCATCGACATCATAGCTATACACCATAGTCCGCAATCCAGATGAATTTACAGTGGGTGGGACAAAGTTAGGAAAAGAAGGGAATTCCCTTGCAAGGAAGCCAAGTGCGGCAGAACGGAAGCAGCGGTCGACAGTAGCGGGTAATACTCTCAAACAGGATGTGTCTTGGATGCTCGAAGGAGAGAATATCAAGCATCAGGCCCTGGCTTAGACTCAGTACACATAGGCATTAAGAAAAGTCGATGAGTAGAGCCTTACCAAAGCAACAGCGAGTGTTTRAAGAGAGTGGCAGCATAAGTGTTCGCAGCAATACCTAACYAGAGCAGCAATTCAAATTAGGTAGATATATAGAGGAGCTTGACTTCTTTTTCTCGTCGTTGTGGGGAGGTGAGGGAAGATTGATGTGACTCATGCCGATCTTCATGTTTTCCCTCCCACGTGTCTTCATTTTCAGCGCCACACCTCCGTGGCCATTTACTATAGCCCACTTAGCACTAGTGCTGTTTTAAACCATGTCCTCAGAAAAGTATGAGCAAGAAAAAGAAGCCGTACGCGTGGGCTTGGACATAGTTCAGCACGATTTAAACCNTTGGTTCTGGCTACGGGTGGGGTTATCGCAGCTGTCGAGGGCTACGCCGCATGCCATTTTTGTTGACCTATAACGGCTCCGTTGTAGCAAAGAATAGATAGGTGTCAACTATTTGGCCACCTCCAGTTTCAACATTCCGGGATCTTGTGAGAGTGTACCTCATTTATAGGCCTTTGTCTTATTCAAACAATCAAATTTGTCGAAGTCTCGGAATCCATTATCGAGCCCGTCTCCATCCGCCAGCTCTAATCCCTATTAAAACAAACCCATGGGCCATTATCTGGCAATTTTGGCTTAAGGGCCATCGGCAAGAGACCGTTCGGTCCTTTGGACTCTATTGGACCACTCATTGCAGCCACTATTTAACCTCTGAGCATCACGGCTCGTTTCCCATCTCTTAGGCTTTACACACTGAACTCAACGTAGGGCGCCTTCAGCTTGGATGCCACTCGTCATTTTCTCACTCCATTACTTACAGTGTTTCCCTCCGCGCAACATGCTAGTCGCCATCGGTATTCTACTCTTCAAACAAACAGACCCTAGGACTCAAATAGCAGGCCTTGGGTGGGCTCTCGCAGTCCAGCCGCTCGAAAATCAACAACCCGACGCATCAACATACCAAGCAAGCAACGTCAATATCTACCATATATCCCAAAACCCAAGAACAGGCCGATGGGTACCAGCTCATATCCAACATACCTCACTCCCGCATCCGTCCATCGTAGTACACGTCAAAACCGTCGAGACGGGTGCGAACCCGTTCCAAGCATTCGACGCGTATATCCGGGCGTTCCCTGTTGACCAGGATAAACGGGATCAAAGCGGGTTGAGGGTGTGGAGTTCTGCTGGGTGGGTTATCCGAGTTTTGAATGAAATCCAGAGGAGCATGGGGTTGGTCATTCTTCCATGCGACGTTGCTGATCTTCATAAAGTTGTGCTCGAGCGGGCAGAGGTCGTGAAGATTGTGCGGCCCAGAAGCCAGGGTGTTCTAGTAGTCCCTATCTCCGAGTAGTTTTCCAAGATCCATGGTCAATTGCAGATTTTGATACTAGATTCATAACTTAGAAGGATCATTAGCGACGACAAACTAACCTTCGAACAACCCACCTCAAGATGTTATCGTTGGTAGGCTCAGAACCAAGGCGTAGAACGCTGCAAAACAATACGTGTATCGCAGTGCAACGGAGCGATTCATGCATGCATTCATATCGCAGCTGTCTCAGTTGAGTGGTGGTTGTGGGAAAAGGTATAGTGTCGGATCCAACTCGGGTCCGGTACTATGTTCAATTGCAAACTCGGTGCCCGCGTGTTCTTCTGCAAGTTCCCATCCTCGTGTCATCTCAAAACATTTAAACTGAACAAAGCTTTGGAATATCAAGAGGTAAGGAGCTGGATATTTTCTTCCTCAGATATCTCTTTGCTTACCACATCGAGCAGCAAGTATTATGCAGGCTGAATACCGTCCAGTTTGCCTCCAGTGTAACTCATGGCCAGGAAGTCGAGTCCAATTCGACAGGGCGAGTTTGATGATTCGTCTCCGAGAATACTCCTTTCCAAGTCCCCCAGAGGAGCCTCAGGCACGAGATATTTTGAGCGATCTTGAGGATCCAGGCAGAGGTTGATCGTCTCCACGATGTGATTTATGCTTTAGTTTCTCGTCTTGAAGACATTAGATCCTACAAATCCCAGCACTCATCTCTTCTCGCCCCCATTCGTAATCTTTCGAATGGTGTGCTGGCCAACATCTTCACCTGCAATGCAAGGAAGGTCGTCTTGTTCATACCATACCCGGAGTAAACTTGGGTAGCGTCTGTAATCGTTGGCGCATTATCGTAAAAGAGACACGAAAATTGTGGTCCCATATTCAGTTTTGCGATGCCAGTGATCGAGGCTCCGATGTTTTCACTAAGCTCTTGGAAATTGGTGGAGATGCACTCACCGATATGCTCTTCCCCGGTCGAGAGGACAATGTTCGCTTCCTTGAAGCTCTTGTTGAACACTCCTCTCGATGGAGGGCTCTCAATCCTACTCTATGGGATCCACATGGACCTCAGACTCAAAATCAACACACATAATTCGGGGAAATGTCCCTAACCTAGNNAGGAGTTAGTACTCTCTCTTGGTTTCAGACCTGTGTATCCCTACTCCTTTGACGCTTTCGMAGATGCACCRAGRCTTYGTAAAGTCGCCCTTGATTCCACTGCCTTGCTAGGAGCATGTCTGCCGTGGGGTCAACTGACGGACTTCATGTCGAAACACGTAGAGGTCATCGATGTCTGCAAATTCCTCACCCAGACACCCGCCATGCGAAGCATTTCCATCGACACGCTGAAGCCGTGGTGCAATTGGTTTGCTGGCGCTCGTCCTCTAGATTCTCTCCAGCCCGTCTTCCTCCCGGCCCTTGCATCGTTAGACCTGTCTTGGACAAGAGATGATAATTGACACTCTGATTGTCTTTTCGGAGTCCTAAGAGGCTGATGGAGTTCTTGCGACCACTGAGGACACTTACCCGTCTTCTCATCATTGATGAGCATCCTTCGGAAGTGAAGGGTGATCAGTCAGAACCCGCTGCTGCGAATGTGCTACTAGAGAAGATGACTGTCCAGTCTAACTCAGTCTCTCAGACTATTCTCCTCCGACTCGCCAATCTTGAACTTCGCTTATCTAGACATGGCCCCTTCGGCAGATTTGACAATCAACAACTAGCAAATATGATTAGCAGTCGCTCGCGATCTTCAAGTGATACTGGCGTAGGTGATGGCACGAATCTTGAGAGAGTGCGCATCCAGTTCTTGGATTGTGCAGTCCCAACCAATTTGGCTAGCATCTTGAACTACCTCGCAATGGGGTCAGGTTGTTCTATCTCGGTGGATAGCTCAGATGCCCCCAGCTCCTTCAATGCTAAATGATGTTCAGCTCACGACATTTATACAGTTTAGACACATGATAATTAGAATAAAATCTAGAAAAATACCCCAATCCAACCCGCAAAAGGTACTTATTATCTACAATTTCAGCCCTACGAATGAATTTGGTCTACTACTCGCCACGGTCCTTCTTTTCCTTCTGCTTCTGGGCCCTCATCTCGTGCTTTTCGTGGACTCTCTTATGCTTCAGCCAGTTAGCCGTATAATATTTCGGAATTGTTGGTTTCCCGTGTTTTGTCTTCTCCAGCTCGACTATGAAGCTAGGATAACAACGGATACACTCGACCTTTTGAATATCTATCTCACCTATCCAAGGATCGGCTCTGAGGAAATTATATCTTTGTTCTTCGCTCCTGTATTTTTTGGGATTTTGAACTGGGGTGGCTGTGGAGGACGCTGAAATACAATTCGTAGCGATGGACGGGGAAGTAGGCGATGAAGTAGTTGATATGCTGCTTGAAGTCGAAGTGGAGGGCGCTGACTCTGATGCGGGAGACGAGCCCTGAGATGAGTCGGTCATGAAGACCGAATTTGGTGGTTTGAATGGCCAAGTGGATCATGATGTCATTGGGTATTCTGCTTCATGCAGGTCGGGTACATACCCAGGACACATTGCGGCAGGTAGATACATTGCATTCAACCCATGCAACGGATCAGCTGTTCGTGTTGTCTCCCTGATCGACCAAACCGACTCCTTCAGGTCGGCCTCGACAGCAGAACTGTCTTTGTCACTTGAACCTGGTTGTCTACCCGTTGAAGTTCTTCGGTCGGAGTTCATAGAGCTACTACTCAATATTGGCATCACCAAANCTAACATATGAAGAGCATAAGAGACCTACTTGCTGCATCTTTCTGTATCGCTTCCCGTGTAGCTGGTTGTTTCGTTCATTTGTGTTTGGTTGGTTGATCTATTAACAAAAGAAAATATGAGATACCACCACTAGCCAATTTCATGGGGAAAGGACACACTCTTTCCACAGTGCATTGAATATAGTGTCGTCAAGATAGACTGCAGGCTCCGGAAACATATTGGGAAACGAGAAAGATGAAGATTCCAACTGTCTGTCCCGAGGCCTTACTTATACCACGTCAGCGATATTCCCCAAACGATCCAACAATGAAGGTATATGGCCCAAAAATGATAAACCCGCTGACATCGCCCCATAACTGACCAAAAAATGTCTGTCCCAATGTCATTTGAAGGGGGATTTTAGGCGAGGTGGAGCTGCACAATGGATTGGTCGGCCCAATCCGGACGTGATATCGCTGTCCGTTTTTAGACTGTTGAACAGTGGTGTTATTGCTCCGAGCCAGCGGTAACTTGGTTACTAAGTACAGCCGAAATCTCATAATCGTCAGCTCTAGGGTGGATGCGTTTTGAAAAAAAGAATACCTATCCAGAGCCGGTAGAGATGTCTACTGGCATGCCCCTCGGGCCAACCATTTTGCATTCGTAAATCTCCTACTTTCAATGTCCGTTCGATCGCGATAATCAAGCAAAACAGTCCTGGAGCATAGTAACACGGCGCCGTTGGCTAGAAATGATTACAGAAACATCTTGGGAATCCGTCCACGTTCAAGTTGTCAAAACCGTACCCTCCTTCTCTGGGTAAGCTAGGTGTCCAGAAGAATATAAGCATTGATAGCGACGAGAGACTTCATGACCAATTCAAGATCAAATGTGTAGAGATAAGATCAAGAGACAGACCGCTTCGCTGCGCCTCATTTCACCGCTAGTAGTATGCAGTGGAGACCAGCGGGAAACGTACACGGCGCATTGCTACTCTCGAAGTTTTCAGAAGCAGATACAGGCCAAGTAAAACACCCTTCAAGTGACCAGCAACTCTCGGAGTAAGGAAGGTGGATGGATTGCAGGAAGAGTCCGACAAAAGTTGTCCTTGATTGAACGCTTACCGTGAAAATGAAAAAAAGAACCTCCCAAGATAAGGTATTCCGTAAAGCAACATAGAGCTAAAGGATCGGTGGCGTAGTTGGTTATCGCATTCGTCTTACACTCTACCTGCGCACGAAAGGCCCTCGGTTCGAGCCCGAGTCGATTCATTCTGATATGCAGTCAGGTTTTTTGTGAGTGAGATCAGATCCTGCATAAACATGCTGACGTTAGCCTTGATGGACAGCGTTGGACCCAGGTTTCAAGCAAAACAAAAAATAAGCCGACAAGCATCGTCAACACTATCACTACTTGGACGTTGAATTTTGGGGATTTGTTGAAGTATCCAACAATGTCCCATGGAATATCTCATTCACTGATGTAAGTTCCGCTTGAAGTCTGCACGGGATGTTACGCCTACAATGGAAATTCTAAAAGCCGAGCTCTTAGGGCCTGGTCACGGCATCCATTCAATCCTGCTCTTCTATCCCACCACGCAGTTTGTACGCCTGTATCTTGCATTTTGTTGCACATGGTACCCTCGTGGTACTCTTAAATAGAACACTTTGGGGTCTAGATAAACGCGCACTGACTTGATAGTGCACCATCACATTCTTACGATGGATATCTCCCAACGACTAGCTGATCTTGAAYTATCTTTTAATCCCACTACCCCCAAAGATGCGAAGACAAAGGCCCTCGGAAAGTTGCTCAATGAATGGGATTCATTTCAGAATATCTGTCTCTCGCCTTCAGCAAACAACCCGACGATGTCGACACCAGTTCAATATCCGGGCTCGTCGACCGAGGAGCCGAGCGATGTTTCTAAATTCATGGAGAAGCATGGGATAGATCCCATGGATTTGTTCTCGGGGCAGCAAAAGAATCCCCTCACTGATCCTGATCCCTTGAATCGACTTCGATGCGCCAACAACGATGTGAACGCAAGGGTGTATTGCCGAGAGAACGCATCGAAGATGTGCGCTGCCTGTCGTCTCGTAGGGTATTGCTCTGTGCGGTGTCAAAAGGCCCATTGGAAAACTCACAAACGAGGTGTGTACTAGGGCAACGGTGTGGTCAATGTAGGTGCTCACTCCAAGTTTGATGGCGCCTAGACTGCAAGGATCCCATGATGTCTGACAAGTGGGAGCCTCGTTGGGTTCAAGAAGCTAGGATTCCTACATTTGTGAAACAGGACGGTGAGATAAGCCCNAATGCATGGAGGTCACCGAATACCCATGGGGTGAACATGTCAATGTACGTGGCGGTCTTTTTTCTGGCCTGAATTAACTACATTCCGGTATGGACTATAGATTGGGAAACATGGCCGCGTATGATATCCTCAACCTCAAGTCCAATGAACATTCCGTCAACACAGATCATCGAGACTTGACACTAGCGTTCATAGGTAAACTGTCGTTTCTTTGTCGTCATTTTCCCTGTAGTGACACAACCGCAGCATCTGGAGATCTAAGAAACGTTGTCAGGACCATCAACGAACTTCCCACAGATTATAAAGGAACATTGACAGTTGTTATCAACGACCACAACCCGTTTATAGTGACCCGTAACTACCTCATTCTCCATGTACTCAGCCTCGTCACCGACATAGTGCGTTTGTTCCCATCGTTGAAGGGACATCCACTAACGATTATTCAAAGGAAAATGCCGCGGAACAGGCATTGCACCTTTGGTACTCTGCATTTCTTCCTGATAGCTATATCGACGTAAAAGCAACATTGGTCGTAGGGATGGACAACCTCTTTGCGTTTGACGGATCTCCCCATTCATTAACCGAGTCCACCACGCTTTCCACTTCTTTTGCCGACAGCACCCAAAAAATGTTTGCTTCTATCATGCTTAGATATGTTGATCCCGGTGCTGCTAGCAATTACTTGAGCCAGGTAATGAATGCACCTGCACGTAAAGATTATAGGGATCGATCTCTATTAGCTCTCAAGCCCTCACATCGCGTCGCCTTTAACGAATGGAAAAACTTTGGTATCTTGATGCCATTCGGAGCGTTAAATGTGCATCTCAACTTTCCTAACATCACCCTGTTCCCGCAGGAAGGAATGTTCCTTCTTATGGATAATGCGAGCCCAGTTCAGGGTTGGGAGTGAGTTTTTCATGTTTCTTGTTTCGTTTAGTGATGTTGATCGTTGTTTTATCAGTGTCAAAACCGCGCTTGAAGCAGGACTCAGACACGGAACAACGAAGGAGGATCTCATGGGATGTTTCTTCTTCTACATAAGAGAACAGCTCATCGAATTTGCTCAGCGACTGAGGAGGTTCAAAATCAACATACGAATGTACGACACTGACGCATGTGCCCTTGCCAACAACGTTTCAAAAGAAGGATTCAAGAGTTTCGACCGAGTCGAAGTCTCCAACATTGTTGACGTCGAGTATGCTGGGACCCCAAAGGTACTTCAGAGTTGGGCTCCTTTTCTCAACAGTTCGAACCCAAACTCTGCAATCATTGGTTTGTATATGAATTGGGTCGCAAACTTCCCACATGCAAGAGCCCAAGATGATCCGGCTATAGCAAAGAATGCCACACGCAGCTACTTGAAGCGATTCCCTGTGCGCTGAACTTTCTTTCAAAATCATTCGTGCGGCCTACACGTACTGACTAAATAACCATCCTATTTTAGAATTCTACTTCGATCAAGCCATCCAGCGTCAACCCATTTCCGCCAGAGCTCATATCTATGATGAACTCTCTGGATGTGTTTGTCGATCACTCCAAATCGTTTGAATCTTTCCTGCAGAAACAAGGTGAACCCGATGCCGCCAGAAAAGCCGGACTGAAACGAAGGACAGAACCCAAAATTGTCCCTCATGTGAGATGCATTCTTCCACTCTCCAGGCATACGATTTAATTCTGGACTGTTTATCAGCGAGTCCATATTCCTTTGGGGNCCCCTGCCACCACACTACCTGATCTGAAAAATGATGACGATTGGTATAACGCGGTAAGATTTCTTTTTTTGCTTCTAGACAGTGATTCAGCACTGACCCTCCTTTGCAAAGACGTCATTGAGTGGTGGAACCCATGTTGAGCGATATGTTGAATGGGTCACGACGACCTAGCTATTCTGTACCAACAAGTTACCGGATATTGGTTCTTGGATCTCGATCGTGATTTGAAATTCTACTTGTTTTGTCAGTTCAATCGGCCAGATTTCAAACCAGCCAAGCGGTCGCCGCCTAACTATCAATTGTCAACTAACTCTGTCTTGTTGAAAGCGGATATTGATTTGTTCCAAACTTAAGCCTTGTCGGGACTACTTAGTACATGCCAATGTTGCGTCTTTCTGTGCATGTCCGGTCCTATTACAGTTACCATCTTCCCTTCAGGCTACCAACATGGCATAACTTCTGCATCTCGTACAGCTCTGCACAAATGTTATCCTCACTTCTTATTGGAACGCCAGTGACTCGGACAGGATCCCACGAGCATCTGTGCCACCACGAAGGCAACAACAAATGAGCTACCATCTTATAGTTCGCTCTTGTTACACTTACTAGGTATGTATTCTTTTCTTCTAGCTTGACACGCCTTGTACATGCGTGTGCCCTATATGTATGTGAGTGTACGCGCGTCCCCTCGTGGATGGGTCAAATAGAGAGGCTGGAGTCTAAATAGACGCTCGTCAATTTGAACTCGTACCTCCATTCCCTTGATATCCCGCGATGGACATATCACAAAAACTCGCTGCTCTTGAGCTCTCATTTAACCCGTCTACGACAAAAGCCAGCAAACTAAAAGCCTTCGCCAATCTGCTCAAGGAATACAACGACTCGGATCCACCTGAGGTCACCAACCTCTCGCCTTCTACCAACAATCAGACCATCCCAGTGCCATCGCACTATTCCAGGTTATCGAACGAACTGACAAATTTGGCAGAGAAACACGGCATAAATCCTCTTGAATTGTCCAAAGCTGCACCAGAAGATCATGCTCATCAACTAAAGCGACTTCGATGCGCGAACAACGACGTCAACACAAGGGCCTTCTGCTCCGAGGAAGCATCCAAGACGTGCTCCTCCTGCCGTCTCGTCGGTTACTGCTCTCAGCAGTGCCAAAAAGCTCACTGGAAATTTCATAAACGGGGTGGAGTCACTGGCATCTTTGATGTCTCTGAGATAGACACTGATACTTTTTTNGACGGTGTCTAGACTGCAAGGATCCTATGATGTCAGATAACTGGAAACCTGGCTGGATTAAAGAGGGAAGGACCCCTACATTCATTGGAATGGATCCTAACGCAAGCACTGCCGGATGGAATAGACAAACCGCGCACGGTGTAAGGATGACAATGTAGGCAAATTTAACGGAAGTGACATTGCAGATTACCTGACCACCCTCATGACCAATAGATGGGGAAATATGCCTGCGTATGACCTCTTGAACCTTAAATCGAATGAACACGCAGACCAACCAGATCACCGAGACTTAGCTTTGGCTTTTGTTGGCAAGTCATTTTGATCACGATGTCGTTTCTTTCTCACGCACATTGAACTGTAGCGTCTGGAGATCTGCGCAACGTAGTCAAGACTATCAACGAGCTTCCGTCAGACTACGGAGGAACGTTGACTGTTGTTATCAATGATCACAATCCATTCGTTGTGTCCCGTAACTACCTCATTCTGAACGTTCTCGCCCTTGTTGACGAAGTCGTAAGCATTTTGTTTGTTGAATCTCGGGCATCCGATGACATCCACTTACTCTTAGGACAATGCCGCAGAACAAGCCTTACATCTTTGGTATTCAGCATTTCTCCCGAGCAGCTACATTGAGGTTTCCGCGACGCTTGCTGCGAGTGAGGATGTCTTCGCGTTTAACCGATCTCCCNATGCTTTGACCTCCACCACCACACTGTCCACTTCATTCGACACCAGTACAAAACAGATGTTCTATTCGCTCATGCGTCGAAGAACCGATGCTGGTTTGGCAAGCAACTCACTGAGCCAAGTTATGAATGCCCCCGAACGGGTAGACTATAGAGATCGGTACTTAGCAGGNCTCAAGCCCTCACACCGCGTCGCGTTCACGGAGTGGCGGAATTTCGGGATCATGATGCCCTTCGGAGCGTTAAACGCCCATCTCAATAAACCCAATTCCACCATGTTCGCGGAGGATGGCATGTTCCTCCTTTCAGATAGTGCAAGCCCTATTCAGGGCTGGGAGTCAGTATTATATTAGGAGAATACTTGTTCCTTTCCACTGATCTTTCTGTCGTAGCGTCAAGACTGCTCTCGAAGCAGGGCCACGTCACGGAACAACGCAGGAAGACCTCATGGGCTGTTTCTTCTTCTACATCCGAGAACAGCTCGTAGAGTTTGCCACACGCCTCAGAAAGTTTAAAATCAACATCCGTATGTATGATCGTGACGCAAGTGCCCTCTCCGACAGTCTATCCAATGAAGGAATCAAGAATTTCGATAGAGTTGAAGTCTCCAACATCGTTGATGCTGAATATGTGGGGACTACAAAAGTGCTTCAGACGTGGGCTCCACTACTCAACATCTCTAATTCCAACGCCGCCATAGTTGGTCTGTATATGAATTGGATTGTACATTCCCCTGGAGCGACTACCCAAGATGGTGATGTGGGGAGAGCGGCATTTAAGAGCTACATCAAACGATTCCCGGTGTGTTAAACTTCCTTGCTGGACCGCACATATTGGATAACTTTCCTGATGTAGAAGCCTCTCTCTCCGCCGTCACCAAGCAACCCGTTTCCCATTGAACTTATGTCCACGGTGGCGTCATTGGACGTGTTTGTAGATCATTCGAAAGCATTCGAATCTTTCTTGAAGAAGCAAGGCGAGCCTGCCGCCACCCGCAAAACCGGGGTGAAGCGACGGAAAGTTCACAAGATTGTACCTCATGTGAGGCGAAAAACTTTTGATTGCTTGATGAACGTCTTCTAATAGTGAACGTCTATTAGCGAGTCCATGCTCATCTGGGCACATCCATCCAAGCACTTCCCGACTTGAAGACCGACGAAGACTGGTACAACGCTGTGAGCACTGGTTCCTACTTCCAGATAATGATGATGTTAATGTTGGTTTACCATAGGTATCCTTGAGTGGCGCTACCCATTTTGAACGATATGTTGAGTGGGTCGTCATGACCTAGGTGTTTCATACCTCGAGAATCTTGTGTACTAATACTTGTATCTCTATTGTGAACTCTCAATTCAAATATACTCCCATCCATGGATAAGAATTTGGTCCAGATTCACTGTAAAACAAGCTCTCAACAGTCGAATGAAGTGGTCAAGAAGTGTGATTGATACCTCTCCATCGGTTATGTGCCTGTAGGTAATTAGTCGACTGTGGCACATATAGTATAGAAATGACATAGGAAAGCGTGGCTCATTCAGCAAGAGTGTTGTTGTTGTTGGAACGGGAGTCACGTYCCATTCACAAGGTGTAGGAAAGTGCATTCGAACTGCCCATTGTACGCTGACATTATGCCTATGAAAAAGGCACTGGCAGGGTTTTGCTAGCGATTGGCATTTTCTTCGCGGGCAGTATGCTATCTTGGGTCTTGTACTTTAGAATATGACCCCCATACGTTAGTACCTTAGCTCGCGCTAAGGCACTATGGCCACCAAGGTATCTGAATTCTTCTCAACAGCAATCCATAGATTTTGGACGAATATCTGAGATACTCATAACCCAACCGGATTAATTTTGAACCGGCCACTGCCTGCTTGTCAAAGGCTTGAGGAAGCCTGTACTAGAAAAGACATCTTGACCCCGGCGTTCAATGATTTCTGCCAGCCGTCCCCCCTCTTTCATTAATATATAGCGAGGAAGCTTAAASCCCGCCCATCTACTGCGTACTATTCGTTCAATCCTGTCACGGTGTTGATCCTCAATATGCTGCGGTAGATGCTCAGAAACTCACATAAGCCAATTCGTGCGACGGCTATATTTCGAGGGGATCTTGGTTCCAAGACCAATTATGATAGTCGGCCGAATCGGAGAGAAAACCACGAGCCTTACCAAACGTGAGATCCTCCCGAACGATAGCCACTCCTTGTGAAACAAGCTCTCTTTCCTTGTGCAAAAAACCCCTAACTCTTCCGGCTCGAGGGAGAAGTCCAGGTCCAGGTCAGGGTGACGCACATAACTCAAGCTTGAGTAGTAGAAAGAACATATGGGTATCAATCGATCCTTGATTACGGATGACCGTAAAAAAACAAGAAGGAAGAAGGCGGAAATGAATCTCTCGTACGTCCTTTGTGCTCAATCCAGTTACTTCAATCTTGGCCATTTCGTCCTTCTACCAAGTGGGTTCAGCTAGGTACTCACGGTCAAATAAACCCGACGCGAGTACAGCTCTCTGGTTCCATTGAAAGAGATGCGAATAGCCCACACGTTGAAAGGTGAAAGATTCAGATCCGTTATATCTAAAAAAGTTTAGACGTTCCTCGGGGGATAGAGAAGCTATAATGCACAATGGATGTGTGATTTTGATCCGTTGAGATGGACAGGCAGATCAAGGGGCCGATGTTGATTCTTGAGAACCATTGTTTAAGGCGAGAATTTGTTCCTGTAACTTATCAGTTATCGTAGACCAYGAAACAAGCCGCTGAGAAAAGTGAGAGATGTACATGAAAGAGACGCAATATCACATAGGCATTTCAATCCGTCCAGGACGGTAGTTAGGCCTGAGCGGAGCCGCGAATAGCAATATAGGTCGACGCATCTTGTTGATCGGGGGAAAGAGAATACTTGATGTGAGATCGCCCTGAACTCGACGTCTTCGATGATGGAGGTAAAAAGACTTAGATGAGATGTGGGCGTGCGTTCTTTCCTTACTTCGCGGACAGTCAAGACAAGTTCGCGTTTTTAGGGGGGAGACACGGTATATACGTGGAGAAAATGACCCACAATTGCGTTTCACCGCGTGAATACATGCACGCATTTGGATTTCTTTCATACAAGAGGGAAACCCTGGTCAGCAGAGAGGGAAAGTTGCCGAGACTTAGTCAGCAAATGGCACATATAGGTACGCTGACATAAGGAGTCCAGAACGTGGTACCCCTCTTTCTTCCACTGTTAGTGTCATATCTGGATGTGCCTCGTCTGCTAACATTAGTATAGAACATTGATAGCTTTCGTCGATCTTACAGAAGCTATACACATCCCAGGGCAGGCAGTATACTGAGGTACGGTTTATCTCTGTTCAGTAATAATTTCTAACACGTAGGTCATCTAGGATCTCACTACTCTTTTGGTATAAAAGCACGAACTTATGATCCTTTAATCGACAACTCTCAACACTCCTTTCAATTCTCCTATTCTACTACTACTCTCCTCAACAAAATGATTCGCTTCGACACCATGCCTCCAGAGGTAATGCAGGCGATGTGTACGCCAATGCACCAGGTTTTGCCTCCGACCGCGAATCCCTCGAGGCCGGGTACTTATACCGGCGCACTCTACGTCGGCTCTATGAGCGCTATCAACGACGTGGATTTGCTCAAGCAGAACCACGTCACCCATCTCGTCCAAGTTTTAGACGCGTCCTGGATGCCAGAACGCGAAAAAGATGGCTTCAATTGCTACAAGATCGGTGTTCTCGATGAAGCCTCTGTCGACCTGCGCCCCCATCTCGAAGCGGTCTGCAACCACATCGACCGCGCACTCAAAAGTGGCCATAGTGTATTGGTTCACTGCCAACAAGTAAATTTTGCTCCTACTCTCTATGATTCAAAATTAACCCGTTGAGTAGGGCATCTCGCGGAGCGCTGCCATTGTCATCGCGTATCTTATCCGCAATGCAGGCATGTCCTATGACAATGCCTTCTCTCTCGTCAAGCGGAAGAGGGCCTGCATCAAGCCCAACTCGGGCTTCGTCAGGACCCTGCAGGAATGGGAGGGAATATGGAGGAGGCCCAACATGTCCAGGAGGTTCACTACCTGGTATATAATTTCGTTGCTGATTTTCTTGCACTATCACTTACCCTGTTGTTCAGAACGACTCCATAGTGCTCCAACTGGTACGTGATGCTCGTGGAACAACACGGCTGCTCTCGCTGACCATGCTATCAGAACGATTGTTCATACTCGGACTCTGCAGCTCATTTTCTGTTCATATAACGGACTACGGACCATCATCGTCCTACCTACCTTGCTGTACAGCTCATGGACATTCGGACACTTGGACTCTCTCTCCCCCAGCTTCCCTTCCATTCCTTCTAT
>LBLO01000320.1:0-31420 GCA_004354395.1 Chondrostereum purpureum | reverse complement strand
CATTTTTCTAACCTGATCATGCTTTCACATAGCACCCAAAGGAACCGTGGCTACGCGTCAGGTAAGGCAGGCAACTGTTTCTTTGTGATACTAAACTACGGTATCTTCAAGTTTTACTTACTTATCCCTACCAGTGCGAACTCTTGCCGTGGCGTAGACACGGGTATCTGCTAGTACATGAGAAACTTGGGAGAAACAGAGATAGACTCGGAGGACGAAGTAATACTCAGTCTCTATTCATCTAAACATCTATGAACACATTTCAGTATGAGCTAGCTCTATCTGGTACCCTAATTCTTGGCTCGGACATCCGCTCAGTAGCCTCTTGCTTCAGCTGCTCGTCATCCGGTCTATCTAGCACCTCTTGCCTGCATTACAATCAGCGTCAACAGCCAGGATAAAGCAGCGAGCGATGCTAATATGATGAACACAATTCTGAAAGCTTCCCGGTACGCGTCGATCGCTACCTCGATTTGCGTAGAGTCGTCGATAATTGTCCAGATACTGAGCGGATTCGATGCTATAGAGTTGAATGTGCTCTCCGAGAGGTCAAGCTGGTCTAGACGAAAGACAAAGATGTTGGTTCGACTATTAAGTGGTGCTACTTGCTCGCGTTGCGTACAGAACGCACTTCTTGGGTACGAACTTGGTACGAACAGTAACACATTGACTCAGGAAGACTCAAGAGCCTCAAGGACGAGCTGTCGCCCACAACAAAAGCGGAGTCAAAATTTTGACTCCGCAGGGACGTTGACTTGATCCCACCACCATGAATGTCTCCGGAATTCTAGATGTTGTGCAAGATGTCAGAAACTCGATTTTGTCTTCGCCTCCAGTGCTCCATGCGTATCTACCTATTCTACGGGAAGAGCTCATCTGGGGACCTTTGACACCCAGTGAGACATTCGCTCGCCACGACACTTATTCCTACCAGCCNTCTTCTCTCCCTCCTACTGAAGCTGAAACGACTTCTCTCTACTCATTCTTCAGAGATCGAAAATTCCACATTAAACTGTTCTCGCGCCGCTATGTGGCCACCAGGTTTGATGATATGCACGATCCGTCTATCATAGACATTCACGGGAAGCTCGTCGAAGCCCTCTCTATATCGCCACACGACCCCCTTGTTAAGTTCCTTCTCGTTGTAAACATTGTTCATGCCTTTGGACACTGCTTGCGTACATGGACACTCTCTTCACTAGATGAATTTGTCTACACGTCTGGTCTTTCAGGACCGGGATCTATACTACATGCCGACCTTGTCGATGTTCCGAGTGAACGTTCACCAATCAAGTATCCAGAGGCTGGTTTTCTTGCTGAGAGAAGAATATTTGGAGGTGTCATCGGCGTAGTACCACACGAAGACCGGAAATACCGCAACTCAATGTTGCCCTTTCTAGACATCTCGCTCTCTAATATCGATCACCTCTTTCTCTACAAGGAGAATACAGACGGTACTGGGAAGTGTTATCGTATCGGTAAGGCGCTCTCACACTTTCTTTGTGCTGTCTCTTCTCAAAATAACATATGCTAGGTCGCACGCTGCTCCAACAGAGGCTCCGGGATAGTCAAAGTCTTTTGTGCCCATTTGATACCTCAGCTCTCCATGCTCTGGACTCCCCGCTTCATATCAAAGACCGTACGTGTGCTATGGTAAGCTCTGCGCATCTGCCCCACTTTCCCTTTTCTTGCTCCGCTCGTGGCCATCCCGATGTATACATCGAAATTGAAGGGTTCACATGCACTGCATGGAGAAGGAACTACGAAGCGGGCAGTCACACACGTGAGGAAAGAGCTGCAAGGGCCAGCAGAAGATGTGAAGTAGGAACTTGATCGAATAGCTCAGCGGACGGTTTTATGGATGTACAAATGTTAGACCTCATTCACAAAATGCTATACCTGTTCAAACACGTCCACCAAATCTATCTGGATCTCTGTCATTTCCCTTCTTGCCATGCCTGTACCAATTTAGTGAATGGTTTCCTCCAAAACGTTCGACAAATTTATAGTACTTAAGTTCCTGAGTATTCAAGCCTTCCATTCGTGGTATTTCTGTGCAGAAAACAAATATTTGGTAAGACGGACTTCAATTTGGTTGGGATGCATAGCTATGGATGAGTACACGTATAATCTTGTGTCAAGTTGAAGCTCGTACCATAGTCTCCTGAGGATGAGGCGTTTGACACACCGCCAGCCGGCGGCAACTGCAATATCCGAAGCCGAATGTCTGCTTGGTCATCGCGTTGATCAGTCATCAATCTCGGAACATGCAAGGATCTTCCACATCCCCAAGATTGGCACATTCTTTTTTTCTCATTGCTTGATCAAACATTTGTGAACCTTTCAATATTCTTTCTATTCTTCCGGAGTCCCTTCGATCATGATTGCTTCTCCAAGTCTTGCTAATACAGGCCTCAGTCAGCAGCCAAGCGGAGAGGAAAGAAGTATATATACCCCACTGTTCTGAATTTTGAACAATATCTTCTCATTACTGTCGACTTTCCAATCTATACTCCTCTACCAAACAATGGCACCAGTAACTAATGGCCGTTTGCTGTTCAATGAGATTCCTACTGGTATACCCACCATCCTTCTTGATGTTATGTCCATGATTGACCAACTTACTGCATTCTTGTTCAGGTTATCCTGAACCAGGAAAGACCACTATCTACGACACCTCCGAGACAATCGACTTGGATACCGTCGAATTGAAACCTGGAGCTGTCCTCGTCAAGGTGCTCATGCTTTCAGTCGACCCATATCTGAGGGGAAAAATGAGAGATCCCAGCATTCAATCGTACACGGTACGTTCTGTTCAACTGTCGTACACAACTCTATAGCTTACAAGCCCTTCATCCAACATAGCCCGCTTTTTTGAAAGGAGAACCGTAAGAAGTCGTCCTCCACCTAGTCATATAAGCCAAACTCACTTTCACTTCTAGACTCTACAACGCAGGTGTCGGCGTTGTTCTGCGTTCAGAGAACCCCTCGTTCAAAGTTGGAGATCATGTTAATGGCACGATGGGTACGTCTTCCCGTATAACTAGTGTTTCTTCATTCTAAGTACTCACGCTATCCCGTAGACTTTGCTGAGTATTATATCAAAGAGGATGTCGAGGTCGGACCAGATGGTTATATTGTCCTGAAGAACGAGGAACAACTTCCATGGTCCGTGTATCTTGGGGCTGCGGGTATGCCAGGCCGGACAGCGTACTTTGGATGGAAGGAATATGCAGATGCAAAGAAGGTGGGTCGCGCTGCATCTCATTAGTGTGGCGAACAAAGCTGACTGGTTATGGGATATATTCAGGGTCAGACTGTGTTCATCAGTACTGGAGCTGGACCTGTCGGATCGTGAGTATACTTTCAGTAACGCTGTATTACATCACTCATGGACACTACAGGTTTGCCATCCAACTGGCCAAACGGGACGGCCTAAAAGTTATCGCGTCTGCTGGATCGGACGAGAAGGTCAAATTCATGAAAGAGCTCGGCGCCGACGTTGCCTTCAACTACAAGACCACATCCACCGCAGAGGTTTTGGGGAAGGAGGGGCCCATTGACGTGTACTGGGACAATGTCGGCACCGAAACTCTCGATCTCGCCATCGAACACTCAAAACTCAATGCAAGATTCATTGAATGTGGGATGATCTCGGCTTACAACACCAATGAGCCTTACGTGTTCAAGGTAAATCCTAGTGTGATATCCTTTGTCTTTTGTGGCACTCACAACCTGCTAGAACCTCGTGCAAATTATCACTAAACGCCTGCGTATTTTCGGACTCTTGATCTTCGATTATGAGGCGAAGTACGGAAAGGAGTTCCTGGATGTCGTTCCTAAACTTCTTGCGTCCGGGGAGCTCAAGTACTCAGAAGATCTCACCATTGGTTTGGACAAGGGCGGTCACGCCATTGCAGATGTGCAGACGGGGAAGAACAAGGCGAAGAGTGTCGTCGTGGTTGCTCAGGACTGACTTGTCAACGGGAAATTCTAACTTCTGTAGCATTATTTGTGTAATACCAATCGTTTTCTCAGTGATAGTTGTGATGTTTATCATGATATGAACAGTGCGAATTTGTGGGCGCCACGGCGCAGGCACGCTTCTTGTGGGAGAGCGCCACACTGCGCCAAATGAGCTGGAAGCGCTGAAGACTTCTTTTTAGCGCTCACAATCTCCTTCTAGATCTCATAATTATCTTGATGAACGAATTTAACAGCCACGGACAAGCCACGGAAGCAGAAACAAAGCGTTGCCACTTGAGGCTGTTGTTTGACTTTGTTGGTCCTTGACGACGAATTGCCAAACAAGGGTCAGCTTCTTCCTTGTCCAAGCCCTTGTTGTTCCATCGTGGGGCTTTATTGTATTTTATCGTCTATAAAGCAATCATGGCACTGCTAACACGGTTTGTATTCTTACCTCCTTCACAATGCCCATTCCCCCCACGCCACAAGAACTTGCAGAGTCTTCTCAAGCTGAAGCGAATGCAGAACATGGCCAGGAAGCTCCTTCCGGGTCAAATGCCTCCTCCTACGATGCACAGCTCCCTAGCTGTAACTTTTATGAATTGCTAAGCTCGGCACTTGAACAGTTCCTTCCAGAGAGCTATCCCCTGGATGAATTCCCCTCGAACGCGCCCGGTAGGCCTTCGCATGAATTAGCCCATTCTTGCGCTCTCTTTCTGAACTGTCGGTGTAGATCATGTAGACCCGCCACCTTTAGCGACCGGTCACAGCTCCGCGACAGTAAACCTACAGCAACTCTCAAACTTGAATGAAGAAAGTTCTCCGTTGCCCTTTCTTCACAGCTCAGCATCCAGCCCCACGAGCTTTCAGAATCCAATAGAGTTTATAGTGAGAAGAACGTCTATCTCTCGAGGTAGTCATCTTACTGATACACGCACAAGACTGAGGATCCTTCAACATGTAGGCCATCGTCGAGGAAACAACGCCGAGCTAGCGACACGCCACATGCCACCAAGACTAGAAGAAAATCCCGACCTGCATCTCTTCAACTCTCTGAGCCAGCCTTCACTCCGCCGCCGACTCCAACGTGGTCTACTAACCCTTATACTGACATCCCTCAATATCACCCGTACAGCCCGTCGGCATCATCATCTACACATCAGAGTTATGTCCCGTGTGCAAGTGGCCAGTTTCGTTATCAAGCGACTTCGCCATTGCCAGGATCCAACAGCCACGCATTTGCGTCCGCTCAAGAACTGTCACCGATCGAACCATATTATCCATCGTTGGTAAAGCAGGAAGACGAGGATCCGTACGCTGCCAGCCCGTCACAATTCCAACCAGAGCCCTACCATAATTCATTGGCTGGTGCCCTTGGAACTAGTCCTGGTCTTGACCTCCAAGCCGCGGTGCGGACTCAGGACTATGATACTGTCAACTTCGCTTCCATGAGTTACATTCAACCGTCAGAGTACGTGGAAGACAATCACCTAGCAGTACCATGCTATACGAATAATATCGGAGATACGATCTGGTCAACAACGGCCCCTGCTCATGTCTACGCCGCACCTCCTGCTCAGACCGCTGCCGAGGATCTAACGACTGAATTCTGGTCTGAGATCCTTCAATCTCAACCTCTTCCCCAGACCCAAGTTCAAACAGGCCCTTGCGAAGAAACAACTCCTGTGCCTACTTTCAGTATGAAAGAATGGGAGGATGTTTTCAGCTCGTGCAGACAGAATTTTTTGTTGCAGCAGTTAACGGGAACCCCTCAGAACATCCCCTCATACTTGTCCCCTGTTGCATCGACCCTTGTCGGGTCATCACCAGCAGCTAGTGCTCCTAGTCCTGCGACTTTCGATGTTTCCTCTCCCTGTGACAATGCCGCTCTGGCAGCTGCTTCAGTTCAAATGTGTGGGTATGTGGCGGCCACTGGAGGGCCCCAAACGCCGAGCCAACATCTCCTTCGAGGAGGAGTGCCATCTCCAGCACGATCTATACATTCTCCACTCCCCGCGAATGTGCGACAGCAACCAACGATAAAGCAGAATGGATATACAACTCCGCCTGCTCCCCAATCTACACCGACTCCAGCAGCTCCAGGGAATACCAAGAACAAGAAGCGTAGAGCGTCAAAGGAGCCAGAAGCAGAGCCTGCACACGTGAAGGGACAGAAAGTGAGAAGACGCCGAAATGCTGTCGCCGATCTGACTGCGAATCTGCCGCAGCCTGCCCCTCATGCTCCTCTCTCAGGGACAACAGCGACACCGTCGACTTCTGTCGTCTCTTCTTTACTTTTGCCACCGACGAAAGTACCAAAGAAAGCCACCCGGAAACGTAAATCAGCAGCGGACTTCAATGAAGATGGCGCTCCCGCTCCAGCCAAAAGGAAACGAGTCACCAAGAAGGCTAAGGAACCCCTTCCAGAACCAGCACCTGGGGGATTTCCTATCCAGCCACTGCTTCCGTTCAGTCCTCTCGACCCACCTATGCCCAACATCTCTCGACTTGCTGGCAAAAAGCGGCAGAGAGACGAAGATCAAGCGTGGAGCACTGCTCCAGGTGAGCATTCTCGCATCGGTGTACCACGGTGTTGACTGATGAAATCTCTAGATCCCCAGTTTGGTAGGGTATCCCAGTTCGGTAAGAAATGGAACAACCCCAAGCCAGCGGAGCCACCTCGCAAAAGGATGAAGAAAAGTGTAGCAGTTAAGGAAGAGGAAGGAAATGACAGACTTGCTCCTTCGGCGCAACTAACAGTGTCAGAAGCAGCAGTAGAAGCATCTCCTGGAGCGCCAACTGAGCCAGACGTATCAACACCCCCACCAGTGTTTGCTGCACAAGGTCATGATGTCTTTGGATTGCCGCAATCGCAGAGTTCGTTCAACAGTCTATTCGACGATGAATAATTTACAGTATCATTTATCCTATTTAGTTAAGCAACAGAGACATTTAGTATAGAATCTCAAAGATGTAATAGAAAGCGTAGAACCTTGAAGCAGAATAGTAATTTGGATCGGTCCTAGACTCGCGACCAGTAGCTTTGCTAACTCTGATGACCTTTGAAGTGCTGGAGCTGGTAAACATCTGCTGAAGGGGGTCGCGGTGAAACAATGTAAAGAGACCCRCAAGCTTATATATTTTGGGCCGRATCTATGGGTMGTGATTAGCTCCCGCCCGGAATCTATTCTAAGACGTCTATAGGTCGATAGTCTGCGACTCATAACCCTTGCAACATTCCTTCTTGGGTCGTGTCGTCAACCATCCCTGCCTCTCTCTCRACCATACACCCCAAGTCTGATCTCCCGTCCCGCTCCATTATCCAACCATCCTCGCTTTCATACACTTCGGCGACCTTACTCAGATCTACCTCTAACCGCTCCGCAATAGTTTGCACGCATTCTAAGACTGGTTGAACGAACCATCTATCCTTTTTTCCTTCCTGTTCGAACCAGCCTAAATGCCCTCCGCCTCTGGTGATGACAACAGTGACCCAGGGATTTTCCTGGCCGTGTTTGATAGGTGTTTGTTTCACGACGGGATCGTCGTCCGCATTGAACGCGACTAGTATTCGTTCCTTAATCCCCGGAAGCACATGGTGACTGGACGCCCAGTCGTAATACTCTTTCGAGGTGCGCATCGGGAATGCTGGAGGTGGACCTCCGGCCTTGCAAGTGAACGCGTCATCGAATTGCTCTAGCGTCGGCTTTGCGTTGACAAGGGAGAGAATCGAAAGAGTGGCCTGGTGAACGTGGTGCGTAGGGGAAGAGGATAGTAAGGAGGTCTCATGTTTGGAGAGCAACCGGAGGAGATTGGACGCCATGCCTTTGGAGTAGACATTTTTACCCAAAAATGAGTTCTCGAGCGCAGCGTTGTTCGCGTTAAGATCCCAGGGCTGAGTTCACATACTGTCAGCCGGCGGGTGAACACAGGAGATCAAGTTACTTACACATCCCAAAGCACACCCTCCGCTGAGCCGGCTCCGATCCCCTTCTTCTGCAAGATATCGGACTAGAACATTCGCGCCGAGGGAGAATCCTAATCCAACCAGAGGTGATTTTGGGTAGAGATGCGATATGTAGAGAAGAGTAGTTCGGATATCGTCGGTGTTCCCCGCGGAGTAGAGTTGGGGCATTGTTATTGGGGTGTTGGCGCCTGGAAATTTCAGAGTAAGAGGCATGTAAAGGACGACCAAAGGTATGGATATCCGTACATCCACGAAAGTTCATAACTACCGCACGGTAGCCCAAGCCGCCTTCACTCACGGGTTTCGTTGCACGAGCAAGAACCGTCCGTACATACGCTTCATGAGATCCTGTAGAGTCAACCAAGTCAGTGAAAGGGGTCCACCGAGGGTTCACACGTAGATAGCTTAGGCAAGAGCTGCAGCCCATGGAGGGTTTCAGAGCTCCCTACTTTTGCCTAGTAGACTTACCTCCAGTTAAGCCATGTAGTACTACTATGGTCGGAGTTTCTGGTGGAAGCTCGTGGAATCCAACCGATTGAACAAAGTCTAGCCCTCTGGAAAATGGTGAAACTAGAGCCTCTGAGTAATGGAAATGCGAATTGCATACATAGTTCCGCCATCCTTCAGTTTGATCAACGTCCTAAAACTCAATGAGATCGGCGTCATACTGAAGGACTATGTATTTTGTACCTTTCATAAACAACATGATCCACGTTGGTGAAGTTACCAACAACGCAGTATAGCGTTTGAAAATGTCCACTATACCATGCAAATGTATTAGGACTGACGGCCAAGGAATCATCAGGATGTTTCTTTACTTGGGTAACCACCATGGAGGTTTGAAGTCTTTGAAAATCGCCGGACAATACTCCTCCAGTATTGCTTGTACAGTTTTGGTCGCTTTCAGATTACTGACATGAAAAGAAGCCGGCGAGTAGGGGAAGAAAACTTTGGTCTTCCGAGTTCGACTGAAAGCGCAGCCCATGGAGTGATATGGAAAGAAAGAGGATTGCTCAACATGACGGTAACTAGTTTTCCGAACAGCACAGGACCCGGGGTCCGAGAAGAGGTAATTTAGTCGTCGTCATCGCCACGAGGCGGGTACTCAGAAGCTCCGAGAACCGGTGTGCCCCGAAGAGGATACGGTTGCCTTTTCTGGATCGGTATAAACTCTGCAGCCCTCTCCCATCTCACTGTCAAGTTACATTTGGAAAACGATATTGATTTCTGCACGGATTTTCCAAAAACTCTGAGCCGAAAACCAGGATGATAAATACACGTGTCAACTCTCAACCACAGCCAATTCATTCTAACTCTAACTTTATCCTGTGACGGAGGAGTCGCCCTCCTTGGAGCTGTTTCATCACTTTGAGTCCTATAAAGATGAACTGTCTATTATCAGAATTCTTTCTGGGTATATTTTTTTTGGGAGTACAGGGCCTCGATATCATCCAGGTCGCCTTTAGAGTTGTAAATTTCCAAATCAATGCATAGGTTAGAACACTTTCTTCGAAGTGGTTTCATGCAGCTGTGGAAGGTTTCCAAGTGAGCCTTGATTTATCTCTATGTGGGACATTCTGACGCCAAGTCTAACAGTAGCTGTATAATGGGCTTGGATTCCCATATCTGCATTGACCATACGGCCCTCATAATGTTTTGCGGTCGTTTAAAGGGCATCCCCATACTATCTCCCAATGAATACGACCTGACACTCTCCTCTTTTCCTCGGGCTTTTCATACAAGGACAGGTATGCTTCTCTATACACATCCTTATGCAGCTCTTTTTCTGGCAGCCTGTCCGAGGGGAGACTTGGCTATACGGACTTGGGGGCTCTCGATGACACTATAATCCCTCTAGAGCGAATGCATGTGGGGTGTCTATCAACCTCCAGTTGAACGAGCGAGCGCCTCTGGAGCAAATAGTAAATTAATTGGTTGGAACCTTGGAGGTGAGCTTCTGTCACTGATCCGGTTCGTCGGCAGTAATCCGAATACTCATTTATGCAAATCCAGACTGGAGATCCATGTTCTGCTTGAAGTTCTATTTCTTCCTTTACCAGTACCTTCATGTTTGAACCATTCTCTGTGTTGTTCGACACAATCTACGGGAGTATCGGGTTGGTAAGGTCGTCTTTCTTGACCTATTAAAAGGAGCTCTCCAATCCAATCGGGACTTTTCAGTTGGACGTGCAGCACGGTTCTCTGACATTCGAAATGATCACGCTCAATTCCACTCAGAATACCTTGCTTCCGAGTATAAAAGCATCATCATTCGATGGGAATCATCCTAGTTCCCAAGTCCTATCTTCGCCCCCCGACTATCATGTCTTCGAACAACCACAATGAGCGCACTGTCGATGGAGCAACAGGCTACTTTCCCGAGGATCCGTCTGCTCATTCGACGGCTAGCTCAGCCAAAGACGCCAGTGTTTCTGATACGGTTGTAAAATCTACGACAGATGAGCCCAAGAGGAACAGCACCATCGATTTCAAAGATGAGGATATATTCTCCAATTCACCAGAAATGCTCAGCCCCGTCGATGGGCGCTTCGACACTGCTGCAACAAAGGAACAGCTGACCAAAATCATACCTCCGAACAACGAGCGTCGGACCATTGTACTCTGCTTTGACGGAACAGGTACTCATCTTTCGTGCTCTCTACCACCGCTCGTCTCTAACTCACAAATTCCACTATCCAGGTGATCAGTTCGACGACGATGTAAATATTAATAATAACTACGGATTAACGAAGCTATCTTATGCTCTCTTTTCCTTAGAACTCGAACGTAGTCAACTTCTTTTCCCTACTCAAGAAAGATGACCCCAAAAATCAACTCGTTTACTACCAGGTGAGCTATCCTTCTATTCGTTTAGAGTGCAGTTTGACAAGAGGTCGGAGTTAGGCTGGCATCGGCACTTATTCTGTTCCACAAGTTGCTAATCCACTTATGGCCAAAACGAAAAAAATGCTGGATACAATGATCGGCGTTCATTTGGATGCTCACGTCATGGGTACATGAACACTTGTCTAATCCACTAGGTTTTGAGTCTTACATATGTTGTTCAGGTGGTTACGAATACCTTATGCAACACTGTAAGTACATGAATTGCCGTCTTTCCATCGATGGCTGATCTACGGAACATTAGACGAGGAAGGTGACAAGATCTGTATCTTTGGGTAAATACTACTGTCCCAAACCATCCATATCTTGCTGACGCGCTCGCCATCGTCTCAGATTCTCTCGGGGTGCATATGTGAGCGAGCTCGATACCCTCCGTTATCCATCTATTCTGATAGACATTCCCAGACGGCTCGTGCTCTCGGTGGAATGTATGTCCCCAGTTTTTCTCCTTTGTCTGATCTCTGATTCCCTAATTAGGATCCACAAAGTCGGGCTTCTTCCCCGTGGAAACCATAACCAGATCCCCTTCGCATACCGCATGTACTCTCGTGAGGATGAAAAATCCTGGAAACAAAGTGCGGCGTTCAAGAAAGCTTTCGGCATCAATGTCAACATCGAGCTCATCGGCGTGTGGTAAGCCGAGCTCTACAGAAATTATCTCCATAGTGTCACTCAAGTTCTCCCAACTTTCCAGGGATACTGTAGCGTCTGTTGGCTTGATCCCCNACAGACTGCCTTTCACGACGTCCAACACTCACGTCAAGCATTTCCGCCATGCAGTCGCACTGGACGAGCGCCGCGTGCGGTTCATGCCCAACTTTTGGCGTCATGATGCTAGCTTGATTGTTAAATCCAGGTTCGGCAAGCTCAAGTCGAAACGGCCCAAGCCACATAGGACAAAGACCCTTAAAGATCTCGAAAAGGAGTATTCTGGAGACGGCGGTCACTTGACAGAGGTCGAGGAGGTGTGGTTTGCAGGTTGTCACTGCGGTAGGCTGTTCACGACCCTCTGGTGTGTTATCTTCCACTCAAGCATGTACGCGTAGATGTGGGAGGTGGCTCTGTGCGTAACGGAACACGACACAACCTAGCCAGGATCCCACTGCGCTGGATGATCCGTCAATGCTTCCAACTTGATACCGGCATCCTGTTCTATCGCGACCTCCTGCCGAGCGTGGGCATCGATCCTGACACATTGTACCCCCATGTCAAACCTCGCCCAGATGCATTGCATCTGAATGAAAAGACGCAGGAGTACTTGAACCTTGTGGATGTCCGGTCGGGGGATCAGAGTTCGTCAGCGAGGAGCACGAGGACCTGAGGGACGCTTTGTCTCCCGTGTACGACCAGCTTAAGATATCCAAGTTCTGGTGGGCGCTGGAGATGCTCCCGCAAAAGCTGCACAAATGGCAGAAGGAGGACGATGAAGCGTGGATGAGAAAGTTTGGGTACTATTGTCATTCTTTTATCCATTCAAACCGTTCACTAATATGGGTACAACAGAGTGAACTGGGGCAAAGGAAGGGTCGTCCCGCCAAGACACAAGAAACAGGGAGTCAAGGTTCACAGGTCTGTCAAGTTTAGAATGGAGGCAGAGGCAGAAGCGCTCCCGCGTGGCAAGAAGTATAAACCCAAGTCAAGGTGGGACTTTGAGCCAAATGGGTTGATTGAGATTATGGTGCGAGTACGAGACTGTTTCTACTTTCTAGCTAATATGTTGTGGTCACAAATCGAATGAAAATAATAATGATAGGCAAGTGCAGAGAAGGCTAAAGTCGGGACCAAAGGGAGAATGCTCAAGCAAGAGAGAGACCCAGCGGGAGTGAAGTGATATCTAGATTGACATTCTCCTTGTCGGTAAGAAGCAAAGGATAAACGGCGCGACTCTCTTTTTCGTTGGTGATCGAATATCGGCGGCGCTTTGGATTCATCTTGCCGGTGTCGAGCTTGGGCATGAGGACATCCACTTCGTTGTCGTTCAGCGCGCGTTTGCTGTTCGGCGTGGGTGGTCCAAGAGACGACGCCATCGAACTATCCGCTAGAGAGTCCAGGGAGGAGTCTGAGTAGCACGAGCTGGTTATTTCTTCCTCTGAGTTCCACTTACGGCGAGGTTGCAATCCGCGAAGTAGAGAGAGAGTGGTGCGATGATCCTCAGGCGAGTTGTTCTCGACGGCCTTGAAAAAGTTGGATGAACTGATCGAGAAACCTGAATTTGCAGAGCGAGGTCCTGAGGTATCCGACAAGAGGTACGCTTTCATAGCTTGACCCATCTGTGCATGAAGAGACCAAGCTTTAGATACACCTGTGAATAGGGAGAAGATGTACTCACCGCAAAAGAAGTACAAGCATATAAAGGCAAGTAAAACACTTTCGCTTCAATGTTGTCCAAGACCTCGTCTATCTCCATGCCAGGATACTCTTCCTCATTRCCCGGGATACCAAACACWCTCTCTGTCGTCCACGGCTGACCCTCGTCGTGGGGAATCTGGTAYAAAATGATTCCGCCTAATCCTAGCGAGTTGAAACGCACAAATCGAACAGTGTCCTCCCACTGCTTAGGAGGAGAAAGAAGGTCGAGCGAGACGCTTTCGAATGCTGCGCGTTTCCAGAGAATGCCTGGGAGATGGCGGGATGAGCGAACATTGGGAGGAGGCGGGAGAGACGGAGTCGTGCGGTGGGGAGTGAGCAGTTTGTAGAACCTGTTCCAACCTGGCTCAGGCTCGGACATGGTGGAAGTGCAGGTAAGCGATTCGCACCCGGCGTGGATAATTTATACTATTGATAATTGAACTTTTGATGCACGGGCCGGGGTTTACCTCGGATACCCTATAGTCCTGGACTCCTGGTTTCCATCGAACAAGTTGACAACCCAACAAGAAATTCATCATTGACGGTAATGTTGAACAATGAATACACGCGTTATTGTAATGCTGACTAACCAGCATCGTCTTGGGCAAAAGTGAGGATTGTCAAGCTTGAGGCCTCTACCGTCTGCGAGTCCGATTTCCGAGTAGGTTCTACATCATCCGCATCCCGCACTGCAAACCAACTATAACCAGTGCAAGAAAACGTATTCAAGATAACTTTTTCCGAAATATGCTGCCATTCCACTAACGGAAATGATAATATGGCTTTAGGTGTATTGTATTATCAGCGTGTTTCTTGTTGACAATATCAAGTCTTGCACCTTGTGAAGGGTGATTTAACTCACTTCATCCGTACCCTCCCGATATACCCCTTCTTCTCCAACCTATACACCTCCGCTGAGCGGAAGTGAGGCTAGAATTCGGATAACAGAGAGTATTACCGCAACTTGCGATCCAGTGGCGTCCAACTTTCCAAATCTGGACTTGAAATGCGAACTAATGCGAGTCCGCCGGGAGGACTTGAGGCGCATCTGTTACTTCCGCTGTCAAATGACGAGAGTTCGTTAGGCCATGCTACAACCTTACTGTCTTGGCAAAACATAGCCCTTCGGGGCCAGCCTAGTTATAAGGTGCTCGGTGTGGGAGAACAGACTCCATTCGATTTTCTAACTCTAAACCCTTTCATCTTATTCAACATGTTCATCAGCCGCATTCTTCCCTTCCTCGCCTTGGCTTCCGCTGGTGTGTGCATATTTCTCGATTCATCGTTGTGTTTGATGCTCATATCATATTCTTAACTAGTAATGGCAGCAAATCTTCAATTGCGTTCTCCCAGCAAGGACTCGGAGCTGGCACGTCGTCAACTATTCGATGATTGGTTTGATTGGCCATGGGACGACATTGCGGAGGCCTGCAACTCGACGTGTTCCGACACACAGAGCGCCACGAGTGTATGTCCTGTGCCATTACATATCCTCCTCCCTAACGATACCCGTGTTCATGTCTACAATAGACCTGTCTTGACAATAACAGCAGGGACTCGTGCATCTGCAACCAGGATCTCCTCAACGGTAGAGCCTCCTGCGAGCAATGTGTCCAGGATAACAGGTCGGATGGGAACGACGACTGGAAGGATTCAATCCGAGGTAGGGCATGTCAACGCGCCCGGTAGGACTCCCTTAACATACCCTTTACAGATACACTCGAGTACTGTGATTACAGGAACATCGCAGTCACCGAGCCGCCACAGCTCTCTTCCAACTCGAGTTCCAGTAATAGCTCATCATCTGGCTCGTCCTCTTCTAGTTCCAGCTCTACAGACGGCGCATCTCCTTCTCTTGTAATACCTACCTATATGATTAGCTTCTTTGCGGTCGGGGCAGCTGCGTTGCTGAATTGATGACTCGGCGGTCAATTATCTATTTTCATGATATTTTTACGACATTTTCTTTAGGATTATTACCTTCTTATTCTTTACTATACGGACCTTTGGCTAGTAGTAAGCGTAGTGTTTCTTATACCAGTATTTGATGGTCATTTTTAAATCGTCAACCAGCACCAGACTCATCTCGATAAGGGTACAGCACAGAAGGCTCTATGATTTGTATTTAAATTCTAGTAAAAGCACACATACAAGGTATTACATCTGTTTCTATTCTTTTCTTGTCAATACATTGCTTGATGGCATTCTCTAAACCGTTGCAAGAAGGGACCGGCCAGTCATTTCTGAAGGACCTCACCAGTCAGCTCATCGATCACCTTATAAGAACCAACAAAATCACTCACCCTCAGGTTGCTCCAAACCCAACAATGCGAGTACAGTGGGGGCAACATCGCATAAAGCGCCCTCTTCCTCTCCCTCCGCATCCTCCTTAAACTTCAACTTCTCCGGGTCACCAGACATAATGAACGGTACTGGGTTGGTCGTGTGGGCAGTATGCGGCGCCCCCGTGTCAGGGTTCTTCATCTGCTCAGCATTTCCATGGTCAGCAGTGACGAGGAGTACATATCCAGCCTCCTGGCACGCCTTGTACACAATCCCAACTGCTTCGTCCGTATGCGTGATAGCTTGCACGGCGGCATCGTACATACCCGTGTGCCCGACCATATCCGGGGGAGCAAAGTTGCACATAACGAATTGATGTTGGTCCGCCTTGACAACCTCAGCGACCTTCTCGGCGACTTCCTTGACGGACATTTTAGGTTGGAGGTCGTAGGTGGCGACTTTGGGAGAGGGGATCATGTGTCGCTCTTCGTTTTCGAACTGTTTCTCGACACCTCCGTTGAAGAAGAAGGTAACGTGGGCGTACTTTTCCGTCTCTGGAAGAATATTAGTAGACTGACTACGCCAGGGCGTGGACTCTTCCGACATACCGGCGATGTGAGCTTGCTTGATGTCCTTTTTTGCGAGCCACTCGGCTAGAACGTTGGTCATTGCTTGAGGAGGGAAAGCCACTGGGAAGGGGAATTCGGCATTGTATCGCGACATAGTTGTGATATGCTGTTGGAAACAATCTGAGCGATCACCTGGGAATGTACAGAACTAAACTTACCAGATCCTTGGGGAGGGTCACCTCCATAGGCTTGTCTGGTAGTCCGAAAACAGAGGCAATCTCCCGCATCCTGTCAGAACGATAGTTGAAGAAGAAGAGCGAGTCTCCATCTACCAATTTTCCRGTGTGTCAATACAATTCATGACCTAGATGAGATTATACTTACCCTTGATCCTTCCATCCTCACCGTTCACGATGATTGGCTTCAAGAATTCATCGGTCAGGTCCTTCCCGTAGTTAGCCTTGATCGCGGCAACAGCATCTTCTCCTTTCTCTCCTTCGCCACTGACGAGACCATCAATGGCGATCTTGACTCTCTCCCATCTCTTATCTCTGTCCATGGCATAGTATCTCCCAACCACCGTGGCCAGCTCACCGTATTCTTCCTTCTTCATGAATTCAAGGAGCTGTTCGCAGTAACCAGCGGCGGAACGAGGAGCAGTATCACGGCCATCACCAAAGAAATGGACGTAGGTCTTGGGGACACCGACTTCCTTGGCGGTTTCGAGGAGCGCGAAAAGGTGGTTGATGTGGGAATGTACACCACCGTCGGAGATCTGGAGGCTGATTGTTAGTTCAAGGATAACTTCAAGTATACGAAACAGGAAAATGCAAGGTTGCGGCAGCATAGCCATGTAACCTGCGGTGGCAGGAATAAAACGCTGGATAGTCTCCAGGTAAAGCTTCCAATAGTTTTCATTGGAAAAGATAGCTCCGGGGAGCCTGAACATAGAATTCGATATTCTTCGAACTCACCAGACCGAGCAAATGCAGTCTTCCGCTGCCATCCTTAGCTTTCTGGAAGGACTCGAGAATGTTCTTGTTCTTGTGGAACTCGCGTTTCTTAATCGACACATCGATCCTGACAATATCCTGCCAGACGATTCGTCCAGCGCCGATGTTCAAATGACTGAGAGATTGGTATTAGAACTTTGCAAGAAGGGAGTAAAGAAAGGATAAGTTACTGACGCACCCAACTTCAGAATTTCCCATTAAACCTTCACTCAATCCAACAGCAATGCCATGAGCTGAAAGTTTCCTTTGACTATGCTCTTTTCCTATGGTATCCATATTGGTCGTCGTTCCAGCGGCGATGGCATTTCCCTCCTCGGGGGTTGTGTCTGCAATACCCCAGCCATCGTGAACACTACCGGTTGTGAATACATGGAAATTATCGAAGCAGTTAACCCTTCTTACATCAAGCARACTTTGCTCTTCACTTCTGCAGGCATAGTTTTTCTAAGAGATGATGGTGGTTACAAGAAAAGACAGTCCACTCGCCGCAACAATAAATTGTGATCGCATCGTAACTCGGAGAAAATCCCGTCGTGCCGAGCCCCATTCCAGAAACGTGACAAATAAACATCGTCATTGACCTTGAAGTACAAGTAATTACATTCTAGAGCTTGAATCCTCCGGCCAGACCCATGACATTCTCAGGATCCACAACCTTCTTCAACGCCTTCAACCTGTCCAAATTCTCTCCATAAAGCTTCTCCAACGGGGTATCATACATCATAGCATTCACATTGTGGATAGAACCTGCAATGTCTTGACCATCGGCGATGGCTGCGGCCTTTAGACGCTCAGCAGAGCGTCGGATGGTGTCAATGCAAACCTCGTCGAGGTCGGCAGAGTGCCAGGCCAAAGAGACATTGAGCGGGGAAAACGCTTGCTTACGAACGGTCGGGGACGGATAGGCGGTGTCAAATTTACCAAAAGACCAAGCGGAAGGTTGGAAATATTCGAGTAGATAAGTGATGGAGACCGAAGGCCCTAGTTCTGCGGACCAGAACTAGACACCCAGCGTTCAGCATTGGATCCGGCTCGTTGTGAAAACAGAGGCATACCTTGGTTTCATTGACGATCGCTTCCATGATGCGAGGAGAGTACTCTTTTACTAGAACAGTGGTGAAAAGAGTCCTATGAGGAAAATGAGATGAAAACAAATACAATGGACAGTATAGGGGAGGCTTACCTTTTGGGTGCAGTTGCGTCGGCAGGAGGTTCGAATATCTCATGCAGGGCTGGAAATGATTTTACCCCGGCGTCTGTGACTCCAAAAGACCCGGAAAGGAATCCATCGAAGGTACCCTCGGCAGGCGTTGGACCATTATAGAAGATGTGTGCCATGAACCCTGGCTGGCTACGCGTCAATACAAAAAAAANGACGGATCGAAGTAGGCGAGCAACTACCTGGTCATTATATGTAGAGTAGTAAGCNATGGCAGATGCTTTAGGATCAGTCCCCTGGGTGGTAAATGCAGAAATCGCTGCGCTGAACGCATCTCTTTGCTCTTCTGTGGCAGTAATTGTTGCACCCTGTAACATTTTCGTCATGACGGAGGATGGAATTACTGAGTTGCGCCATGCCTTACCCAAACTTGCGACTGGGGGTGCGTCTCCATTGTAAATTGGGTTACTATGCCCTAAACAACCAACATGCTGAGAACCCCACTAAACGTGTTTGGATGCTCTATACATACAAAATTGTTGAGTCCACCCTATACTAGCCATATTAATACATGTTTCCACGTGCGAGTGTTTAACTAACCTTCAGACCAAAGAAGAGTTCGGGATCTGAGTCGGCGGTCACTGTCGCGATCTCTCCCGATGGCTTGACGAGCTCGTACGACAAGGTACGATCAACCGTGAGCCCGTATTCATTGCTCTTCCAAGAGAACCCTTTAAGGAACCCAAGTCAATAGTGTATCGATAACCAAGTTTCACGCGATAGGCAAACCTACCTCCACCAAGTGCAAGCCCCCCGACACCCACCGAGGGCGTTTTCCCGGCAATGACACTCACGCCGAAGGCATCCAATTGGGCATAGACGTCTCCTAAAAGCATCCCTGACCCAATCGTTGCTACATGCGTCTCCGCATCGTACGAAAGCTGATTGAAGCGGTGGAGTAGGGAGGATAGGCACGTGCACGCCTCATGGCACCCCATATATAGGCTTAGATACAGCATGTACACGCTCTTCAGGTCTATACCACCATGTCATCTTGACGAGAGCCCGAGTGCGACGACTCCAGCGGGCCATAGAAATATGCACGCCTTCAGTCGAAGAAAANCCGGGGTTGGGGNAATGTCCGCCTCCTTTCACCTGAATCAAAGCATGAGTCCGGGGAGAACATGATGAGACGAACACAAAAAAAACATGGCTTACCGCGAAAGGTGTACGCGACTTGGCAAGGAGTTTCAGCTGAATTAAAGCGATCATCAGTAGACATAACTCCGTTGAGTAGACCAAGGAAGCATACAATAGCGGAGACGTCTTCTACGGTGCCAGGTTCGATACTACACGCAGACTGTTTCTCGTTTAGTTGCGACCAGTGACCGACGCATTTCTCATAGTTAGGATCGCCTAGTAGAAGCTTAAATAAAAAAATAGTTCCAACTTCCAAGTTACGAGCAGCGACAATACCTGGGTAATAGATGGAACTGGCAATGGAGATCGCACGCTCGATATCGGCGCAGACAGCTAACTTTCTTCCTGCTGATAATGACAGCGGATTGGAGAGTGAAGCAATGGACATAATTACAAAACAAAGAAGAGGAATTGTAGTTGGGGATAAGGAAAAGCTTGAAGAAAGCCTGTCTCATTTTTAAGCAGCCAAGCTGGGACGGAGTACTGCGCTAAAATTTGAAGACGAAGCCGTACACTTCCAATAACCTCAGCAAGATGACAGGAGTGCGGCTCGAGAGTGCAAGCGACTGTAGAGGTGGAGTCTCACAGGGCAGAGGTATCATCGTATGAAGCCACACGAAAGAATACGGAGGATCCGTCGGCGGGGTTTGATGTCAATGAAGAGGGCAAGAAGGCGGCTATTTCGCGGGTGGGAGGACAAGAAGATATTCAAGACAGTGGCCAAGCAAAACAAGGAAGTCCAGCAAGAGTTTTAAAGTATGGCAAGTCCAAGCTAGGTTMGATTTTCAAGATTCCTTCGAGCTGGGCATGCGTACTGGGGGCCTCAAACACAACCAGCCCAACTCTCCAGTTGAGCCCTGGTCAAGCATAGACTTTGAACGTTGATCAATGCTGCTCTTTATAACGATCTTCTGGGTACACAGAGCAAGTTAGCTATATTGGAATCCAAGCTATGCTGCAAGAATTGTCGTCTTGAAATGCGCCTGAAACTTCTTCATGACTTGTAATTAAGCAGAGTATGCAAGAGTATGCACGATGAAAGCTTCGCGAACGAAATGGGCAATCATATTTCGTCATACGTTTACCTCGGTCCTAACCTACCCGGGCCGTGGTACTTCCCCAGTCCCACGGGCCACCATCATCTCGTACCACCAACGTACCACGGAATCCAGCTTTCTGCTTACATTTGCACTGGTGCCAACGTCACACCATCTCCGCAAAAAWTTATGCNTATGTATATCGCCCGATTACTRGAAAGTGTAAGACTACRTACGAGATCATTGAGGCCTCAGATAGGATTGCTGGGACATTGTACACGTTAGCTGTATCTGCATTGTCTGTCGGTATCGATTAGGGGTTAAATCACTTCGTTGTGGTGTTAACCAGAGAGTGAACAAGCTGCTCCGAAGAGCCGCTGGTTCGATTCCAGCTACCGACAGCTCTCCATGGATTGACTGGTCTTTTTGTTGCAGACACTATACAGTCTGTCCTATTACATACATACCTGTTTGACCATTGTCTGTCACAGATTATTCACGAACCATGAACTGGGTGTAGATATACATAGGCTAGGAAGCCTTGCATGGTTCAAGGCTTCCTGTTAGCTTTTTCACTGTATTTACAATAGGCTTGCAAAGTGATACCCCATGTGCGTGTTTTGACTAATAAGTGCCCTTATAATTGGTTCACCTCACATTCGTTCGGAGTGCGCGGTCTTTCGTTCCTATCCAAGCAATGTTTGCTCTTCGCGCCCTTCCTCTCCTTGTATTGATCTCAACAGGTAAGTACTCATTCCATGACCGACGCCACCCTCAGCAATGGCATTCGCATAGCACTGGCTAGTTCACAGTCTACTCGGATAGTTGTTAACTCCCTCTCAGCCCGGCAGTTTCTCGACAGAATTCCTTAGGAGTGAGCTTCTGACACATGTTCTACAGTAGTAAACCTCAAAACCGTGCGGGCCGTGATATATATTCTCATCCCATTCCCCAATGGCCATATTCTATTAACAGTTTTTATAAATTCGCCAGTGCAGTTGTTTGCTTTTGTATTCAGGAGTACTTCGATGCAGCGACGGCATGTGCACAATGCTTCCAAGACCGTGGATTGGAAGACGCTTTGCCGCTGAGGAATGAAGACTTGGACGATGCCATTAAACGTATGTGGATGTTGTCTTTTTGCATGCGAGTATAGACCTAGACACAACAATAATCTATGTAGAAGCTACTGATATTTGCAAAAGCCAGGTTATTAACACCAACCAAGCTAGTAGCGCTCCCACACTGAAGTACCCGTCATTCAAGTTGGCGGTACTAACTGTCGTACTAGTAGGTGCTTTTATCATTTAGATCTTCGACACGTGTTTGTGTAGGCAATCGTTTCGAGCCGAAGAAACCTCAATACTACTGCAGATTATTTTCCATAAAATTCTTCGATTGGGTGAATTAGAGGGATAGAATACTTGTCGAGGTCTCGGCGCAACTACCGTAGTACAGTGGGTGCACCCCGGTCCATCGGAAATTCCGTTCCGTGCTTCCGCACGTTTGCCGTCCAACGTTCAACTCGATTATATGTCCATTAACTACCACCAACATAACGTCGACGCCGCTGAGACCCTTTATGATAGTTGACTTCTTAGCGTGTCGATTTATTGTCCTATACTATGACCATATCATCGGATTTGATTGGGTCATTATCTCTCAGTTTCTCACTGCTCCAGTGATCACTTCCCCCCGACGGTAACGCCATCTCGTGGAAATTCCATTAAAACCGACTTCTTATATCAGTACAAACACCTGCTCTTCATTCCTTCCCATCAGTAGGGTGTACTGTACCCACCATGTCGATATTGACAGACCCTCATCTCCATGATCAACTTGTCGACTCTGAAAGGATCACCGTTCAGACGAAGTTTGGACCAATTAGGGGTGGGCGTGTGACCAAYGGGGCTGCAGTRTTCTTAGGTGMGCTCTGTTTCTGTGACTATCAGAGTCTTATACTCATGCATCGAATCAGAGGTCCCTTACGCTTTACCTGCAGAACGCTTTCAAGATCCCAAGCCTCTGCCTGAAAGTTTCATATACGAAGACAAGGACTATACTCGAGAGGATTCTTGTAGGTGCCATGAAGGGCTGAATAAGCCGAGTGCTTATCCCTCTACTTAAGACTGCGCTCAACCAAACAACAACGGCCAAGCTGCAGGCACCCCAGTCAAGGATGTGCTCGGATACGGGCAACCGTCTGAGAATCCGTATGTGTTATTCCATGAACCCATGTCGGAACTCTTCTGACGAWGTTTACCAGGCTGTTTGTTAATGTCGTCTCACCACCCACATTCCCGTCCAAGGGCACTTTCCCTGTGAAAGTTTACATACACGGMGGGTGCGTATATCCAATACATCGAGGGTATTTCCTGCTCATATTTATGTAGKTTTCTTCAATTTGGTTCCCCCCATGGCCTMAAGGGACAAACCCAATACATCGCTGCTGAACGTTCYGAGGTGTGGGTTAACATTGGCTATCGTGTCTCTGCTTTCGGATTCCTTGCTTGTGACGAGCCAAAAGTAAAGGGAAACTTCGGATTCAAAGATCAGTGGATAGCTCTGCTATGGATACAAGAGAATATCAGTTCCTTTGGAGGTTTGTCCTGTTCCCTTCAATCATATTAGGACCGCCAWCAAACACTACTGACCAGGTAATCCGGATGACATCCAAATTACYGGCATTTCCGCTGGTGCGCATTCTGTTCATCAAATCCTACACCATGCTTCGCGCCTCCCGAAAGGCGTAAGAGCGCCCTTCCACTCTGCCCGRGCCGAATCAAATGCCATTGTGTGAGTGCAAACTGTTCCATGCCAGTTTNCTGTCCAATAATGACCWTCTGATTAGTCTCACGCCGAAGACACCTGTAGAGCTTCGTATTCAATTCCAACGRCTCTGYGAAGCTCTCGGCCTCGCCCCCRACGACCTTGAGACTCTGAGTGATYCTTCCAAAATCWCSGCYGCGCAGTTGTGTCAAGTTATCGAAACCGATGCTCTTGGGACAGAGTACGGCACATTCCGTGGTTGTGTCGACGATGAATGGTTGCATTCCACTCCTGAYGCGATGGATTGGCAACGATCCGGCGCATTTGCGCGTGCTCTTCTTGAGAAAGGTGTACGCAGCATTACAGTAGGAGACACCACCGAGGAGTGGTACCTATACTCCATCGCGCACCCTGTCGACTCTCCCAAAGATATCGCACCAAATTTGGATCGCTACTATCCCAAGGAGCTGGTGAAGAAGGCGATGGAAWTGTATGAGAGTCTCCCTGATGATGCTACACCCGARCAATGCAAGAGATTGTACGGAGACATCTTTTGTGATTTCCAGGTGCATCTGCCTGTGCGACTGTTGGCGCGAGACTTGTACAATGCAGGATACCCGGTGTTGAGATATGAGATTCAGTGGGCTCCGAAGAAGAGTCGTCCCTTCGGTAAGTTTTCTCAAACAGWRCGTTGGAATAAACTCACTTGAGCATAGGTTATGTTACYCATGGATCGGACCGTCCGTTTTGGGCWTTCCGTACAACCATTATGGATGAAGAAGAAACCGCAGTTGCCAGAGAGTGGTTGAGACGAGTTGATGAGGAGGTGAAAGTGATTGAGAAATCCGGAAAGACTTTGAGGAAGGTTAACGAGGTCTTGGCCATTAAGGAAGACCGTACTATTGGGTGGATTCMAGACGCGACATGGATGACGGAGATGAGGCTCTTAGAGCTTCTYCCTGGAGAAGCTCCAGYTKCARCCGTTGGCAGRTCCTGTGTTACAGTATAAAGTCGCTCTCTAGTACATATTGTATGATCTAAAATTGGTACCAAGGTACTAGTCAAGATGTATATGGCGAGAGGACCGTTGCAGATAAATAGACCATCAACTGGAGCTAGAGACCTCAGGCCTCAGAGTTCAAGTTACTTTCTTTGATACCTCTTTGTGATGGACGCTGAACGCCACACCTTTNCGGTCCGTGCGGTCCGTYCCCTGCCTTSCGGAACAATTSCATSTYTYCWGACATTCTMAMATSCATKTCYASRTNCKWTCCARTYGMTKCTGCAGSYRATCCARTCGRTAYKATTGGTATGGKTGCYATGGGACAAATGTATACCAACTTGCTAGCCAGGGCTGGATGGMAANNAAGTGCNGNATCTCAGACGAGCTAGGAAAGAACTCTCGTTCATCTGACNCATTCCATAGGATYCATGTCNTGSGATNCATGYCTKCKAWCWRCGMKWCTNCTCASGWSRCWMTMMGRTCGCAATACGATGGTTAGCTTTTTTACTCCTCCATTACTCTTTTCTAAAGCTTGAGCAGGTGTCATTGGAGTATCTGTTCTCCAGGACGGGCATGCTGTTTCACGTTCCTCAGACTTCATAATGTATTCTGTTGAAGCAGAATTTATTGAACGGGTGGTATCCGAATACGGGCCATGTAAGCGCTAGTTCATTTCGAATATCAAAGTTGTTTTAATCATTTACAGCTACCAAATTGAATGCAATTGTATCCGGGCAAACATCGGTCAAAGCCCCTGAAATAATGGCTTTTGARAAGCATCTTCCAACAGACGTTCATATCGTCTCATGTCATTCGCTTCATGGTCCCACAGTGAACCCTGTTGGACAACCCTTGGTGAGTTGATCGTGTGTAGTGTATGATAAGCTAATTCATTGATGTCGAACTATCAGATACTTATACAGCATAGAGCTCCAGATGAGGCTCTCCAACTTGTAGAAAATATATTAAAATCTTTTGGTTCGAGATTTGTATACATGTCCGCCGAAGACCACGACACTATCACTGCTAACACCCARGCTGTGACGCACGCTGCTTTCCTGAGGTATGCCGTCGCTTTCAAATGATGAGCCTCTTTTCTCTGGACTAAGTCAAAAGCATGTAGTATGGGGACGGCATGGGCTTCTGCACGTTCCTATCCATGGGAGCAAGGCCTTTACGTTGGTGGAATCGAGACTGTCAAAGTAAATCTGGCACTCAGAATCTACAGCAATGCCTGGCACGTTTACGCTGGACTAGCCATCCTCAACCCGAAAGCTCGACGGCAAATAGATCAGTACGCTCGTAGTGCGACGGAGCTGTTCAAGCTAATGCTGGCGGCTGGCTCTGGAGCAGAAGGTATGGAGCAGGAATTGCGAATACGTGTAGAATGGGGCCGTTCTGTTGTCTTCGGTGACGGCAACTCTGATCGAATACCCATCCTACTCTCTGAAGACATCCTGGACCGGTTTAGTCTAGGTCAACCGGTATCTCCGCCTCCGTCTGGAGGGTCGTTTCCTTCCAAAAGCTATCGGCCGAACTCCCACTTGTCYCTCCTTGCCATGGTAGATTGTTGGGCCAAGTTGGGTATTAAGCCATTCCATCATCTGGCAGTCGCTGCTACGCCACTATTCCGTCTGTTCCTTGGTGTGGCAGAGCATTTATGCCTCTCTCAGACTCATTTAGATGCTGCCATTCGTTCCGCTATCCATGATACGTGGCATAGGTCAGATGATCTCGAATTTGTCATTGCAGCCAGGGGATGGAGCCAATGCGTGAGCTTTGGGAGCTTCGAGCTTTATCATCAGCGATTTGACGAGACAAGATCGTTCTTCGAAGGTCGGTTCGACGAGGCAGGCGTATTGGGCAGCGAGATGATCAAAGCGGTTATGGAAACTGAAGTCAAGGGAGGTCCCAACTAGAATTCCTCCCTCTCGCTGGATCCATCGCTGCTTAYGCCATAGTCCGACAAGCGGGTTCGGGCGGACCATTTATGGTGTCTGCGCCTCGTCGGTCTCCATTTGGTTATAGCAATCTTGTTCGGATGTAAAAACACGAGGACTGGAGCGCTCCCTCTGAACTGTCCCACGCGATATGACGGTGATCATCAAGAGGCTGTTGAATTAAAATGCTGTGGATCGTAGACCTCCACTGTGCGTTAATCATCTTCTGGACCTAATGTACTGCATTGACTCTGCTTCGGAATGGGGCGGAATACAACGTTCGATAGCGCCCAATTGATGCTGAGAATATCTCCCAAAATGCCATTGGTCGAGCTTTGCTGAGTCGACATTTGTTGTCCGTATCTTTTCCGACCCTTTCTTTGTACTGTGTGGAGTGCCGCCACATGCCCACCTGTGGACCAGAATGCAGAGGAGTTCCCGAGTCTGTGGCGCTTGATACCTCCGTAATCATGGCAGAACACGCCTGGTACACGTTTTCCTCCTCTGCGGATGTCTCCAACAAGAAGTTTGGAGCCTGTAAGTCGAAAACCGAATGCATAGACGCAATGGAATTTCCTTTTCTGTCTATTTATCCTCGTGCCTCTCATTATCTGTACGGTTCGGAAGCGGCATTAACCTCTGACTCCGCTCGACAGTGACCTCATCGCTTTGGCCTCTCAATTTTTAGTCTGCCTACTTCGAGAGAGAACACTGCCGGACATCCCGGATTAAGTATGTGTCAAATTTCGTATTTATACCCTGAGGTCCACTGTGGGGTATCCATTTACTCACCCCATACTAAACAAATCGACTATGCCCAGCTTGAAGCACGTCCGCTTTTTCTTCGACAGACCTCAGAGCACTCCCCCGTCTCCGCTATGGTCATTACCTTCATCCAATGATAGTAACACATCTTCTCCTCGATTACGGACGCGCTCTAAATCGCGTTCCAGGGCTGAACGACATGGACACTACCCTCCTTCYATGCCATTGCCCCGTATCCATGATATTCTCTCTGCTCAATATMCCATGCCTATACGGTATGATGTACGGTTGCATCCGTCCGCCATTGCGGCATACGACCCTCGCTCGTTCACCCATGTCTTAGCTGAGGCAGCGACATCACCACGTATGTCTTCCCTTACGCTCGTTTCCCCGCACACTCCACTGTGGAACATTCATGTCCAACCCCTATCTAATGGGTCGTATGTCACCGTCTCTGACGTGTTCTATGCCATATATCGCTCGTTGAGGACAAACATCACCTCTCCAGAGTTCCAGCATCTGGTTGACGGAGAGCGAAGGCGTGTCTGCMGGGCCTACGAAGACAGATATCGGTCTATCAAGACGTCAGAGGACCGGGCGAAGGAGAAGTCAGGAGGGGTAAAACGAGTCGACTACTTGGGGAGTTATGTGAGGTTTTCGGGACTCACAGGACTGAATCCGATGGAGGGAGTGTGGGTAATGAACACAGTGAGGTAATTCAWGTATTTACCCGCGGTGAGGGAGGTCGGTTTTATTTATTCGTTCAGGTTATTGCGTTCTTGGACTGGGTTATCACTGTATCAGTATCCATTTTTTCTGTATCGCCACATTACTTATCACATCTGCTACACCGTCTGTCTATTTTCCGTTTTCATGTTTGTGTTTTCATTATTACCGTCTATTATAATATGGTTTCCATTACATATGCCGCACTTACTGCCTCAATTATGCGTACTCACATGCACATTCTATCGAAGTATACACAGAGATCAATGTCTACTGAACTAGATCCCAGGATCCCTGAAGTGTGACTGACNNTTTGACCAGTGCAAATGCGAGGAGATGCGAAGGGGATTGGTCATGAGTCGATGATTACCGAACATCTGAATAGCAGTGGATTGTCGTCTGCTGTCCAGATCATTACCACTTTCTACTACACTTTCTGTTTGAGATAAGACACGGCATGCCGAATCGGTGGGCGTCGTAGGAAATCTTTCCTCTGGATTACAGTCAAAACAAGGATAATCTTCTGCTCGAGGGATATTTACTCACCCTGGGGGTAGGTATTGACGGGAAACTGGGCGTAGGTGCCGTCAAAATCCCTATCCTGAACTCCCTTCGTTTACGTTTGGTTCCATCATGAGTCTGTCCCGCTTCCTTCGTTATGGGATTTGTCGAGGCTCCATACAGGACCTTGTCTTTGCCAAAGAAATCGTATGCCCTCTTCCCTTTGGCGGATTGAACTAGAGCAGCTTCTCGGTCGAATACAAACGCAGGTTCCGGCACTGAACGTACTCTTCTGATGTGAAGAAGGACAACCGCAGAAAGGAGGAAAAGTAGGACTATTGAGGAATGAGATGATGTACACATCGAACTGGAAGGGATGGTTGAACATACGTAGGATTAAGACTAAAGCGGCGCCGGCYGTKGGATTAATTCCTKCTCCTTCATTATCGGCTGCACTTACGCCCCACAAGAGGGCCATTAAGTGGAAGAATCCGAACAATTGCATGTCTAACAGCACTATGGGCACCTGGCCACAGGTACTAATGGATACACCGAAGTGGATGGCTGCTCAGCAGTTGCTATAACCGTTTAACTCTTCGTCGATATCTTTATAGGCTCCCATAAATCCTGCATCTGCAATCAGAAGTGTTCAAACACGTCGGCAACGTCTCGTCTTTCTTAGTGATTCGCCCTCCAACCAGCGTTAATCCAATACATACAACTGCTGCTGCTGGCAGAAGTGGAGCGGATATAATATAGCAAAATACTTCATCAATCTCTTTGATGAGGTTGGTTCACCGCACATAGCAACAATCTTGATGGGCAAACTAGGAGAACCGCCACACTACGCCACATGGATTGTGGATACTACGACAGAGAACATGAACTGTCAATAGTATGTGTACGCGATGAGATGTCAAGAATTTTGGCATGAATAATGAACATGACATCGAAGTGAGCCTGTTGAAGGTAGTTATAAATCGCGCATCGAGGCTTCACGTGGGCGTGTCTMAAGTCCTTACACCGCCACCGAGCCGCTTTATTCCCCACCTTCCACGACGCGTCTCTCCGCGACCACCCTGGAGAAGAAATGAGATGAAAATATTGACATGGAACATTGTAAGGGTGTTTAACATACTCTGGTGTGCTGACTATGACCAGAATTTCTTCAGAACTCTGTCCGCACGCTTCCTCAATATCACCCGTGAGTTACATCTTCTGAGTCTTCGATTCTCTTGGTTCTGTGAGCGAATTCGCGCAGTTTTGGTTAAAGAGTTGCTAGACAGCTACTAGCGTCTCTCGTGTACTAATTCCATTGGTGATTACAGATGGAATAACCTCAAAACACACGACGCGATCCTTGATCACTTACAGTCAGACATAATATGTTTTCAAGGTAAGGCTACCCTTGTATTGGATGCTGTATATTGTCTAACTTCAGTGCAAGAGATGAAATCTTCTCGCCAAGCTTTCCCCAAGGACGTAGCCATACCACCTTCCTATGAATCATTCTTCTCCTTCCCCACAGGCAAGAAGGGAGGTTATTCTGGTGTAGCGACCTACACGAAACATCCTTTAATTCCTAAGAAGGCATATGAAGGACTCACCTCAGAATGCGACATTGATTTGGAGCTCACCACTGACTTGAAGGCTTTGGAGAGCGAAGGAAGGGTCGTTATCACAGACCATGGCCTGTTTGTGTTGATTAACGTGTATTGTCCAGCCTATTCAGAGGAGAACGGTCGACCACAGTATAAGGAGGACTTCCATGCCTTGCTACATGAACGAGTAAGGCTGTTAATCGAGGAAGGGAGAGATGTCGTCGTCGTACGTCTCATTCTCATTATTCATGACGGGTCTATTGTAAACACCCACTAGGCTGGAGATTTGAATGCCTGCGCTAGCGTTATTGATCATTGCGAGGGGGACATCATCATGAAGCGGCAAGGGAAAGGAGAGGAGGGATTCTTCGAGGAGTTGGGGTGTCGACAGTGGTTGCGGAGCTGGCTTGTTGAACATGGAGGGTGTATGGTTGACGTAGTCAGAAGGGCATGGCCAGATCGACTGGGAATGTATACGTGCAAGTCCCCCTTAATACTTCATGTTATGATATGACCCTCAAGTAACCTCTAGGTTGGAACACGAAAATATCTGCCCGGGATTCTAATTATGGCACTAGGATCGACTACATACTCGTTACTCCTGGCTTGATTCCATGGGTCAAAGCAGCAGACATTGAGCCGAGCATCAAGGGGAGCGATCATTGCCCAGTATGGCTCGAGCTGCATGAAGAGGTTGGCGGTGCCCARTTGCGCGATCTTATGCACTCTCCTGTAGCCACTGATGCACCAAAACTCAGTGCGAGGTTCTGGGATGAGTACTCCGGCAAGCAAAAGCTTCTTGGTGACTTCTTTGGAAAAGGTAACGCGAACAAAGGCAGGACCGTAACTCCAACGTCTATTCCCACAGACGCGATCAAAGAGGATTTGATACATTCGGCGAACATTTCCTCGGACTCTTTGTTAGTGGAGGAAACATCCATCCCCGATGACGGTCCATCTTCCTCGCAAGCTTCTTCAATGTCCCAAACACCTTCCTCCCAGGTTTCGTCAACGTCCTGTGCAACGACTGTGACTATTTCATCTTCCCAACAATCGAAGAAAAAACGGAAGCCTTCTCCCCCACCCCCACAATCGAAGAAAAAGAAACTCAAGGCTAACCCTGGCCAGACAAAACTCTCGTCTTTCTTCACCCCACCGAAATCGGCTGGAAAGGGTAAAGAGAAAGCAATAGAGATTCTAGACGACAACGAAGACGCGGACTACAAGCTGGCCTTGTCTCTTTCTTTGCAGCAAGACTCCTCTCCGGTAGTAGCTACCAATTCGGCGGCTAGTACTCAATGGAAGTCCCTCCTCAAACCYCCGCCACCACCGCTCTGTACNTGTGCACAACGAGCCAGCAAAGCAGTTCATGGTTAACAAACCAGGCGTGAATAAGGGACGGATGTTTTGGGTTTGCTCTAGGTTCGTGGGTTCGTTATTCCTTGAACGGTCTTTGACATCAGTTGTAGGCCTGTGGGTCCTGGCTATGACCGAGGACGAAGTGAGAGACCCAGGGAGGAGGTAGACCATCAGTGGAAGTGTGATTTCTTCAAGTGGAGTAGTGAAGTTAGAAAGACTTGATTATCTGCCAGCCCATTTAGTTATTATGAGCGACGACCTGAAGGTGTTCTGTGGCAAATATATGACATTAAAACGAAAGAGCTGGAG
>LBLO01000032.1:0-75021 GCA_004354395.1 Chondrostereum purpureum | reverse complement strand
ATCCGGCGTACAAAGACAGTCGGTGTCGAGACAATGTTACACGCCTGTGGTACACCATATTACGACTATAGTATGACTAGCTCGTTTGAGCAACTTGCTTGCGATGCTCGATGGGACGTAAGCAGTTGACGTCCTGACCTTCCATAGGGAAGTGTAACGACTTCCTATCATTATCTCTGGTAAGGGGAAATCAATGTGTTCTAACTGAACAGGTCGAGTTGTGCTGGTCATATCTTTGAATCATTGTCCTTTCCTTCTAGTCAATCGTCGCGTGCAAAATTAATTACAAGTTATATACATACATTCTGGATAAACATCCCAACTAACACTTGTACCNTAGTGCGACCCCACGCTGCACCGTCATTGGATATACAACTGGTAGGTTTCGACTTTGGTGTGGTTCATTACCTTGTCCCGTCGACTTGTAATGTATCTCTCGTCGAATCGCAGGAGTCTATCCTCGCGTTTAAAATTGCTTGTAAGTTGTCTAGATACAATCCTGATAGACATACCAGCTAATATTTCTGCCGAGATAAGAGCCAACAGTCAACTGTGGTCAAATATCTCAACGGTGAGTTTCGACTCTGGTGTGACTTATTACTTGTGCAGAGTTTCAACGTTATCTCTCTTCGAATCGCTGGAGTCAATCCTCGCGTTTAAAATTGCTCGTAAGTTGTCTATATACATTCCGGATAGACATACCAACTAATATTTCTGCCGAGCTGGGAGCCAACATTCAACTGTTGTCAAATATCCCAATGGTGAGTTTCGACTCTGGTGTGACTTATTACCATATCCAGAGTTTTAATGTACTCTCTCTTCTTATCGCTGGAGTCTATCCTCGCGAGTAAAATTGCTCGTAAGCTGTTTATATGCATTCCTGATAGACATAACAGCTACTATTTGTACCCCAACGATACCCAACATGTTACTATTGCAACTCTTTCGTGAGTGACTTCCCACTTTGGTGTGACTTACTTGAGTTTCACCGCTGGCTATGTAGTTCATTCTGTGTGCCCGCGGATGTCTTTGGATGGCCAACAAAGACTCCGAGAGACCGAATCCCATCTATATAACCCATCTTATAGGGCATTATTCCTCTGAAGAACATGCCATATCCTCCGAGGGAACTCTGACTGCTTCGGGTGCCTACCCGGACCCGAGTTTCCAACCTTTTTGGGGTGTGCGATCATGCAGATCACTCTTCGAACGTGAGTCACTCGAAGTACTGGTAATTGTGCTTTTGCTGCCTCGCACTCCCTGTGCCTACAACGCCTGCTAACGCATATTCCAACAGGATACAACAGCTGTAATTATACTCCACCAGGAGTTTGGTGAGGTTGGTCACGTTTCCCCCAAGCCTATGAAGTGATTTTCAAATTTGCAATCTATGTTAAAACACTTGACAGATTGCTGCTTTCATCGACGCNGTGGTCTAACGGTATGATCCTCGCAATGTTTAACGCATTGTGAGGGATGTGGGTTCGATCCCTGCCTGCGTCAAACACTCCCTTAAGAAGGAGTGCCTTTACGGGCACTCCTTCCAGGGGAATGTTGCTTTTTTGCAGGCGAGGGCAAGCTATAATATTCATAGTAGGTGAGTACATTCCTGATTGTATTTTATCCATCTTATTTCAACGCTTTTCATCAACTCTCCCCCCCCTACATCGTGTCATCCTATGATACACCATGACCTCTTTCTAGTGTGGCACGCGTGCGTCCTCAATTGCTATGCAGATGCTGCCATTTCTATCAGTGCAAAACACCGGAATACTCAAAATCACCATCGGCTTGGGTACGCATTCGCTGCACTCCTCGTCGCACCCCACCTAGTGCACTCGACCAAGTGGACTGCATCTGGTACGGGTGCCCTGAACTGATCGGATACGGTGCGTGACGTCGTATTTCTGATCAGAATTCCGAACAGATGCGTCGATCACAGCCCAATATTGTGTACATACCTCCCCTTTGCAGCGCTTGTAGTAGGTCGCCAATGAAAATATATACTCACTTCACAAATGGCGACTCACTATTCTCGCTCTTCACCTGCTCGCTGAACGAACACCCTTATTCCACGCGCAACATGCTTACTTGTGCCTCGATAAGACAGATCATCCACTGATCTTTCTAGAGATAGTGGAGCAGTCCTCTGCAATCTTCCTAAGCACGTAAACGACGACTAATCCCGTACGCCCTGCAGATCTGGTCCATGAAGAAGAACGAGGACGCGGCTGCGAAGAAGAAGCCAAAGACCAGTGCTGCACAGATACGCGTCCAGAAAGGTTTCTCTCACCATCACCCTCATCTCGTCCAAAGCACTTACCAGGACTCCCAGATCTCACCGAACTCGACTTACCACCCACGATGAAGACAGACTTTCCTGATCCCGCAGATCTCCTTAATTTCACCCTGACTATCACTCCCGACGACGGCAAGTTCTCTCTCTCAATCATCATACTYACACTCACCYATCTGCCKGTACCCCTCGTGTTACMACATCCAGGCATGTACAAGGGTGGCTCTTTCATCTTCTCCTTTGCCATCAACACCAATTACCCTCACGATCCACCAAAGGTCAAATGCACACAAAAGGTAGCTTCCTACCTATCCCCAGATGAGTCCAAACTGATGCATGCCTTCTATCAGATCTACCACCCAAACGTCGATCTGGAAGGAAACGTCTGTCTAAACATCCTGCGAGAAGACTGGAAACCCGTCCTCAATCTCAACTCGGTCATGGTAGGACTGCAGTATCTCTTCCTGGAGCCAAATGCAGACGATCCCCTCAACAAAGGTGCGTCTTCCCCGGATCCAATTCGTAATAGTACCACAAATGACTCAATTTCTCCATCAGAGGCGGCCCAGGAAATGACCAGAAACCGAGATCAGTTCCTCAACAATGTCAGAGCGTCCATGCGGGGGATGGCCATCAAGGGGCAGCAATACAACAACGTCCTTACGACGTCGCGATAAGAGACATATCCACCACCACCACCATCTTTCTCTCCATCCATCCATATACACATAGAGTACAACCCATCACGGCCTTGTTCACTCGTGAATACACACATTACTACATTATTGCTACAACRAAATCCATCCCATCTGTATCTTGACACCACCTAACTCCCGCGGTAAGTCGTGAAAGAGTAAGGACTGATGAGCAGTGGGATATGATAATGTTCCTCTGCGTTTTCAATTTCGAATGAGATCTAGCGNAGAACATTGGTATGAGGAAGCATCACAAGCATCACAAGTATACATACCTCAACCCAAGGATAAAAACACTTCCTCCCYGTYCGYTCAAAATAGTCTTTCACTTTAAACACGACTTTATAACACCCAGTCGTGAACAGCGCCTTTGCTTCATCAGATCCTTCAGGCGGGAGAAGATCCAGACATCTGCCATCCGAATTTGTCACTCTATACAGTTATCAGCATAGAGCTCTCCCCGAGAATTAGGAAAGATGAAGCGTGCCCATTCCCGAGAGGAGAAAATACATCTGCTCCGCCAGCTTGGTCCTTTGGGTAAAAACGCTGTACATTCACTTCGACGCCTTCAGCAGGTTTGCCTGTTGATGAATCCAGAACTTTGTTGGTTGTAATGAGTTATCTGATCTCTTAAGGGTATCTCGAAGGGCCTCACCATGGCATGTTATGGGCGATCGCGACATGGCGGTGATTCTTTTGGGATTGAAATGACCGTCGGGATGAAATCACTAATTAATTAGTCGGATTATCGGTCCGGGTTACCGAAGGTGAACGCCACAAGCAGTTACCACGAGCTCCCCCGACATTCTATTCTTAACCCTGACAGTGAGGGAAGGATAACATGATCACAATTAGACCCTAAGATATGATTCCCAAACCCCAACAGATATTAGATTACAACAGGAAAAAAGGTGTACATACTGTAGCTCGGATGCGCACATCCGAGTTCATGGTCCAGATTCCAACGAAAAGTCCACCATTCGTCCCTCTACATAGCTAGTCCAAAATATTCCGAAACAAGCCCGATTCATAATACTTGATCCTCCCTCTGATATCAGGACAAGTCGCCAGTCGAACGCGTTCCCCATCTTTAACGATCCCTCTCCCCTTGTTCTCCAACCACCTCGCGAACGCNACGATAGCCGATTCCTCGCGGGACGTCCCGGTCAATCCACACATAGTTCCATCCCTAACCATCTTCGACAATTTGTCCCTCTTRAAGGACCAGTCCAGTTTGCGCATCACAGGGAGGAGTGTGCGGGAGATAGAGAGGGAGGAGGATTCTTCGTCTGGGAAGACGTGACTTTGGTGGAGGAGGGATTTGAGAGCGCCTCTGTTGGATGCGATGGAGCGTCGGGAGAGACAGGTCGACAAGACGCGTACAGTATGCCTCCTTTCTACGCGCAGCGCAGCTTCATATTGAACCACGCTCTACCAACATCAACAATCAACACATAGAGAAAGCAAAGCAGTAGTAACCCTCACCCGCTGCGTAGAAAAATAAATCCCCATCCTCCACCTCCTCTCAATCCCCAAKCCCCTRATRATATGTCTCTGCACCAACTCCGCAATCGTCGGTCTCAGCGCGGTCCCAGTCGGACTACACGCAAACAACGAATGCTGCAGCCTCGAAGGCGTAATCACCCTTAACCTATTCTGATGCAACACCTCATCGCAAGACAGACTCGCGAAATACACAGAAACCACAGAGATTGACGCTAGGTCGGGTATATCAAGGTAGGAAACTGATCATAGCAACAGAAGTTAGTTTTGCTTTGCATCGCATCGCTTGCAGAGAATCCTTGAACTTGCATATGTGGAGGATAATTTCGGAGGGTATGTCTGTAAGTTGAGGGTATCCAGTATCCAGGGGRGGAGGAGGAAAAACGAACATGGCCAGAAACGCGAACGTTAGGGTGATTGAGGCCGCTACTTCGGTCCATCTCAACCGATTTCATTTCCTGTGTGGCGGAAATTAGAGCAATGCTATTTTGAACGTACCAATGCGTAAAGAGTCATCATTATTAAGGTTATTATAGATAGTGAGTAATGTATGTCATAATGTACCAAAGAAATCCGTGTCTGGACTTCGACTGGGCTCAACCCACACTGTCCCGCACACGCACATATCCCTCGATTCTGTCAAAGAACATCGGGAGCGTTATCTCTCTATTGGAGCAGGTAGCAGTCGGAGGTTTTTCAGAAACGATCGTATCTTCCTCCAGTATCCGTCCTTCGCCCATGTATCTGCTAATGAAACCAGAAGAAAAAATCAAAGAGAAATCAAAGAGAAATCCCAAAGACGCTCACCATGTTTCCCATCTGGAAATAAAGCAAACCGATCCTTAGCAAAGATCTCATCGTCCCCGTAATGTCCCCCTTCAGAAGACCCGGACCGTGACGGTGTTTCCCTCATCTCTGGTCCTCTCCGTCTTCCTCGAGCTTTAGCGATCTGCCAYAACGCAGCCATATGTTTCGCAGGTACCACCTCATCCTGAGCCCCCGAAATCATCATAATGGGTACGGAATGTGGTATTAAGGGGATCTTCTGGGCTGAATTCCATTTCTGGTGGATGAACCAAGTGAAATGTTGGATGAAAGGGATATCTCGGGCGACTTCTGGTATTGACGTGAACGTATTCTCTACAATGAGAGCTGAGATCTAACGACGYGACAGTTCAGCCAAGCGATGAACCTGAGGGAAGACCGAACACAKAAAAATACCTTGTGCGGATTCCGACTAGCCAAGTCGATCGCCACTGCACCTCCTAACGAATGCCCATGCAAAACCTAAGCGGCGCCACGAGGTCTGTCCCACGTTCCCAATTATGATAACGAAAAATACGCGTACTTACAACATGGGTTTTGGACAATTCAGGATGCGATAGGACGTAATCTAGAGCCGCTTGAGCGTCCCTGCGAAGGCCTTTGACAAGACGAAAAGTTGGATGAGGGGAGAAAAAATGTGTGGCTGTCGTGACACATGCCTTTCTCTGAGGGTGTACCAGCAGATTTACCATATCTATGAAGGCATTCAGCGACATGGAAACTAAAAGGATAATACACGACGCACCCTCGATAAGAAACCATCAACACATTACAGCCCATCCTAGTGAAAGCCACGCCGCACGGTAAATGGTGCCATACATGGCACCCATTCCCGTGGAATACGATAACCGTCGCCCTTGCTTCGGAGCGGGAGTCCTTCAATTGAGCAGGTAGAAGCAGGCATTGGAGATGAACACGATCGGATGTAGTAACTTCGACCTCGGTCATGCCTGGAGGTGCAAAAGACGCGTATCCTGAGGATTAAACTGTGAGATTAGAATACCAGCTGTAATTGGCTGTNAAAATAGTCACCTTCTCCTCTTTCCTCGTCAAAGGCCCCAGGATATACGCATAAGATTTGACCATATCTAAGAAACTGGAGACGCCCAATACACTTGAGAAGAGAGGTAATATCTCATAGTCAAATTTTCTGACCTTGCCTACGACTTGCGAAAATGTGAATGACATGCTGGCTTGCTTGCGCCAGCCCACGAAGCGTTCGTCGAATTGAGGTGGACAGAGGCACTGTGGGCGTTACGGCATCGTCGTGATGGTTTGTCCTTTATTGGCAGAAGGCCTAATATGATCGATCAATTATTGTCTTCCAAACAGAAGCTTCCCCGCAGATCGTGCGGAAGCAGAACATCATCATGACCGCGCGATACCAAATCAAGCGACGAAATCTTTTAACAAGATAGTTAGAGCTACTTAAAACAGCCTGAGCTTGGGGAATGGGTGGTGCGTAATCCAAAGTAATGATACAGGAAGAAAAAGGGAGGACGAGGTTACTACATGATTGGAAAACAAGAAAACTGGTAACGATAACAGTGCCGAATAACATCCTGAATGCAAGGGAGAAGAAAAGAGTGGGATAAGACGTCGACTGAGGGGACATGCATGCAAGAACAATTGAAAGCGGACAGAAGGACTTCACTGAAATGAGAGTTTACAGACATCTACATGGTTGCGGTTGTCTTCTGAACATCGACACGGATGCCACCTACACCTTTGTTCTCACCTAAACTTGGCGCTCTCTTGGGTTTAAAGCCCATCTCTAACGCCCGGAATCCGCCATGACCGGGAACTGTAGGGCGACTGCTGGAACTCGATATTTGGCTTTCCTCGTCATCACATATGTCAGAATGGTCATCTGCAACGGGCTCTCCGTCCTTTCCACCAACGGCGGCGCTGAGTCCACCGAGCTCCATTCCCAAGCCTAGACGTATGGCATCCATCTTGTCCATTTCCGCCGCATCATGTTCAAGACTTACGTCGGGTGGAATACTCCCCAGAGTACTCAGGATGATATTGGAATCCATAGTACCTCCATGACGGGTGCCATATCCACCATAGTATCCAGACGACTTTGACCGATGGTTAGGAGGGGTAAACGGAGAGCATTGATGGGTAACGCTCTTTGCAGTGAAAGGAGCAATTGCCCCTTCGGAATGAGATACCGTCGAGGAGCCTCGCTCTCTGAGATCCAGGATCTGGGGGGTATTATGAGCTGAGGATCGGTGTAAAGTTATAAACAACGTACGAGACGACAAGCCAGAACCGGACCCATCATTACGCTCAAGGGGATGTTGATTGCGGATATTGTTTGACGGGGCCTAGGATAATGCTTGAGTAAGAGTGGTGGCATTCCAGGACATTACTTACTGAAGATAGAAAATCCCATTGATGAGGTTGGCGATGGAAATGAGGATGTAGTAAAAGACACCTGAAACATCGTAAGAAATAGTATTCCGGATAGCATAGTCATTGAAACAAACCTTCACGAATAAACGTTTGAATGAGTTGACTGCTAGGTCCCCCGTTACGCCGACGAATAGTGATAGCTTTGATGATGGTCATGAAGGTAACGACAGTATCGAAGAGGAGGGGCGCGATCTAGTCGATATTAATGAGGGAATTAATTAGAGAGAGAAGTAAGTGCGTACGAAAAAACCTAAAATGACGGAGAACGGTATAAGAACGGGCAAACATGTATCAAGAATCAACTGACCTAGTAAATGGGCTGAATGTGGGACTGACATGGGCAGACACGGCCCTTTTTCCTGTTGTTAATTTCAGCAAGCCGTCTTATTCATAGAGAGCTGAAGACTCACAAACGGTGGTACTACGAAGGGAAGCACTGGCCACCGAGATTGTTTTTAGATAATCGCACGGGAAAATGTAGGCCCGGATATACGTACGTAGCATCTGGGTGGTATCCACATATAGCTGGTATGCTACGACTCCTGCGAGGGCACAAATAAGGAAGCCTAAGACGTAGATGTTGCGATTGAAGAAAGCGTATGTTCGAATCAAAAGGACGGCTGGATGTAGATGGTGAGGTGAGTACTGAGGTATTGAAGGTGGCAGGAAAGAGACGTACATTCAGAGCCGACTTGATTCCACATAGCGAGCGCCACAGGAATCTTAACGATGGAAGGGTCAATATCTGCTTATAATCCTGAGTCGTGATTTTCACCTTGTAGATTTTTTCGCATGTCTCAAGGGTATGATTCTTCACGAAACAGTACAAGAGATATGGAACGACGGCAATGACCCAGTAACTGCGGGAAGTCAACAACCAGGAGAACGAATGACGAGCTCATCCTTACCGACAGAAGAGGTAGGCAATTTTAACTGGCGTCCAATGAGTCTTCCAAACCTATTGTTGAAAATACGGTCATCATATGCACGGAATTTCTTTCATAAAGAAGAGACTTGCAAATCGCCATTCTCGATTGAGGCTGATGAGCCAGTCCCAAATGACCACAGCGTCTACATGGGCGATGAGAACAGATCTGAAAAGAAGCCAGGAAATAGCCTACACATCGCTATAGTTGTAGATATTATAAACAAAGAAGAGTGAAGAAAGTAATCTGAAAGTACCACAGAAATAAACCTGAGTGACATAGACGAAGTACGCGGCGGTCTCTAGCGTATCTTCCATGAGGGGCGGACAGACGAGGAGAAAAGAGAAAAGAGGTGGTGGAAGAAAAGCAAGAGATATCGTCACGCTTGAGACGAACTAAAGTTTGTGGAAAGAAGCCGCTCGGTCTGAATCTGTGCCTCCGCCCCAGTTCTTTATGAGCCAATCAGAATCCTGATTTCGGAGGTCACTACTCCAAAGTTGTGAGTGTCGTCGCTATCTGTCAACGCTCGCCTTGAGAGGTACAAAACAACGTAAAATTCCAAGATTTGGTACGCGTTTTTGGGACAACCGNNGAAAGTAGACACAGAAATTCACGGAATAATTGAGAAACGGTGGCGCCGTGCTCGCGAGCTGGATTGCGTCTGTCGATCGGACCAAAGCTTCGATGCATAGGGTGCGATTAGTCTAAGATTTCAATAAGCTTTTACTTGGTTCCCCACAAGTACTGAATGTATTGACAACTTCTGCACAATGCGATCCCAGAAGAAAGAATTTCTTGCGTTGCTAGAGCTCAGTTCTGTCGTTATGTAGAATATATGCGTCCGCAGATTGGGTAGCTCAAGCTTGTACTTTTGCAGCACATGTACAGTCAGTCGTCGACGGAGAGCGAAAACACCTCCCACGGTACCCGAGGACGTTGCGCTCTCAAGGCGGCCACGTGCCCGTGCAATTGCCACTTTTGGACTACCCCGGTCTTGCCGACTCTGACGCGGACACTGATGTCGAGCAATACACAAACAATCCGTTTCCGTCGACCAACGACAGACAAGAAACCAGAGCCAGTAAAGAAAGTTCAAAGACACACTGGTATTCTCCAGGACCAGCTCCGACGGTTTGTTCCGTCAACATTTGATACCTGGCAAGTTTTGACACTTTCTATAGCAACACTCGTCCACCATGGGCTCCGAGCTTCAGCCTCGCTCTCCGCATCGTGTTTCTTGTCAGGGCACTCACCGCCACATACTCTAATATCGATGACTGTGATGAAGGTATATCTCATTTAACRTCTGTATTCGCATTTGCCATTCTGACGCGTTTGATAGTATATAATTTCTGGGAACCCTTACATTTCTTCCAGGAGGGCCATGGATTCCAGACTTGGGAAACATCACCCCAGTATGCAATCAGAAGCTGGGCATACATACTGCTTCATCTCCCCTTTTCTCTTATTGGACGTTACRTCTCTGGCGGAGAGAAGGTTTGTCGGCCCATTCATTGACCTACATTCGACGCGTCTCTAACATGCAACATTGGTAGAGAGCAGCTTTCTTTGCTGTCAGAATGGCTTTAGCAGCCCTGAGCACATTTGCTGAGGTCTCTCTCTACCGCAACGTCTACACCTTGGTCAATGAAAGAGTGGGGCGTTATCTCTTCTTCATGCTTACCCTCAGCGCCGGAATGTGGAACGCTTCCGCCGCTTTCTTGCCTTCATCGTTCGCTATGTATACCACCACCCTTGCTTTTGCAGCAGCTGTCGCCCCATCCAGTCTCCAACGAGATCGGCGAACACTGGTAACAACATTAATGTTTGCCACTGGTGCCATCGTTGGATGGCCTTTCGCATTGGCCCTCGCTATCCCCTTCGTTTTCGAGGAGCTTTTTGTCTTGAGTGGTGATCGCATATTTCCAGCATCTCGTACCTCTTGGAGATTTGCACGCTTGACGCGCTTGCTTCGTGCAGGGGTGTTGGCTGCGTTGATTTTTGTACGTGGACATAACTCTTCCCACCCGCCTCAAGTATGCTCACTGATGTTGGTAGATCCCAATTATTGCGATTGACAGCATTGCTTACGGCCGTCTATCCATCGTCCCTTGGAACATCATCCGTTACAACATATTCTCCGATCGTGGACCCAACCTATACGGAACCGAGCCTTGGAACTTTTATTTCCTGAATCTTCTCCTCAATTTCAATGTGCTCGTTCCATTAGCCCTGTTGTCTCTTCCCGCGCTAGGTGTAACATATATCATCGATCCCAAACGTCTTGGCTTCTACAAGCCGTCTGCTGAACAGAGTTCTCCTTTCACTATTCTCGGCTTGAAATTGTCTCCATTCTATCTGTGGCTGTATATCCTATCTGGGCAGGAACATAAAGAAGAACGATTCATGTTCCCTGCATATTCGTTGTTGTGCTTCAACGCGGCCGTAACATTGTACCTTGTACGAGGATGGATGGAAGTTGTATATCTAACAGTGACGAAGTCTCCATATAAAGTCTGTCTGTATCCCCTTTTGCTTTATTCCAATGACAGCTTACGCAGTGAAAAAGGCCGCAAAGTCATCCATATTCAGCAACTTCACCTCTTCCGTCATCCTCGTCAGCATATTCTTATCCACCTCGCGGGTGCTAGCAAACTGGCACTATTACCATGCTCCCCTTGGTCTTATGTTCAATTTCCAGTACACCGAGCTTCCCTTGTTGTTGAACTCTACGAACCTGTTGCCGACTCCATTGCCTGCCCCAGATGCCAACATGACATATTACGAACAGCGCCACCAAGAGAACCTTGTCATTGATCTGTCTGGTCTCAAGAACCTCAATTTGACACTTTGTTATGGGAAAGAATGGCATCGATTCCCCAGCAGCTACTTCGTACCTGAGGGTATTCGAGTCGAATTCATCAAAAGTGAATTCGCCGGGCTCCTCCCGGGGCACTTTGGCGAAGGTGGGTCAGGAGGGATTGATGAAAATTTGGAGGGGTGGTGGCCGAGACCTCAGACGAAGTTTATTCCAGAGGGTTATAACGACTTCAACCGAGAGGAACATTCCCGATATGTAAGTCTTGCGTTATCATGGTCTGGTGTTGCGATCCTGATGGTCAAAATCGCTTCGTAGGTCTCTGCGACGCAATGCGACTATCTCATTGACTTGGACTTTCCCGCGAATCCATCGGAATCTGCACTCGAACCTCGTTATGCGGTGGACGAAAATACTTGGGAACGCGTAGATTGTTTGCCCTTCCTCGACGCCCGTAATTCACCATTGATATCCCGCGCATTGTGGTTCCCTGGTAATTCTTGGAGATCCCTCAACTCGTGGGGAGACTTTTGTCTTCTCAAGAACAAAAAACTAGTGCAAGACAAGGTGGCAATAATGACGACAGAAGACTGACAGACTGATGTCAAACAATATGCCTAGTTTCGTTAGATCATTGAAAAAGTAATTATCATTATTATGCACACACAGAAGTGCGCCACAAGAATTGCATAGATGAGATGATTGATATATATGGTGTTCAAAGATGGACAAGAGCAGTTGATGGGGATATTTCACTCCAGTCTGCAGCCTTGACAGGATATGTGACTGGGGGCTTTAAGTTCGGCAGTGTGCTACAGTGAGAGAGGACGTGACTTACAAGGTTGTCTGGTATCAANGCGGCAAGCCACCATCTGCCATTTCTCCTTCTTCATACGTTCTACCCTTTTCTTGCTCATTCTCCACCGTAGCATGGGCATATCGACAAGTTCTTGAGAGGTGAGGATCCACATATTCCCGGGCAGGGGTGTTTTCCTTCCCTCAAAAATCTGTGGCAGGGCTTCTAGCAACTGTCCGGCCGAGAGATTCTGCACGCCGTCAGGCCTGTAGAACATGAAGAAGACCTGCAAGTCTCCATCTGGCCATGAGCTGTACGGAGTACCCATCATGGGCATCGAGGAAGTCGACTTCGCCTCGAACAATCCAATCTCCTGGTGAGTCCTCGCAAACGTCGCCGGAAGGGATATCCCAAAAGGAAAGCCTGCACGCGATGTAGCCAAGACGTTCTCCATCTCAACGAGCCAGGGGTCAACCCGGACTGTTCTCTTCGATACGCGTCTGTGCTGCTCCGAGAGAGGAATAGGAAATTGGCCGGTATAAGGAGCAATATTGGTGGTTAAACTACCGGAAAGTAATTCTTGAAGAAAATCACCAATCCAATGCGCAGGGAAACCGACTTCCCGCACATAAATCAAAATGGTGAAAAACATCATCAAGTTGTTTGCCAATCTAATGCGTTGAGGAATCCTTCCTGCAGATCCTGGCATTGCGATGTAAATGAAAGTACGAGCTAGCCAGGCAACGAACTCTTCTCTGGAGGCGAGCTCGGTCAGCGGGCGGGGGAGTTCTTTCTTTGCAAGTACGATCATGCCATGTATCGCCTCCCTCCCGACGACTCTGCATCCAAGATAGCGCGGAATATCGTTAGTATGCAGGAGGGTGTAACTGGAAGATTCAAAATTAGTGTGATGTCGCTATGATAGATGTCGAACTATACTGACGTATGGAAAAATTCCTCGTCACTTTGCCAAATTCCAGCATTAAGTAGACAATTAGCAGTGACTGTGGAGTCTCTCCAAGGCTGGAGTATGGGGAGTCCCAGGACGATCATATTGATAATACCGTTTGTGTAGTCCCTAAAGTATAAAGCCAACTCAGTATTAGTTTATCACAGAGATAGAACTGAGATCGTACGGCACGTTGCTCATGTACGCTCTGCTAAAGACCCTAGGAAACTCGGGTGGGCGAGAGTAGTCGCCGTTTAGCCTCATCTTTGACAGTTGCTGGTTCAGTTCACCTGGCAACAATTCTAAGGTTACCACGTCCTTGAGGGTTTTCAGGGCCTCCACAGCAGCCTCGAAGAACGTCGCCATATGTCGGAAGCCAGGTGCATCCTTCGCTTTGTATCGATCCTGCTTGGTGAGAGAGAAACGCTTGTTGAAAGTCTCAACTCGTGAGGGGGTTTGCAATGCATCCAAACCAACCGCCGAATAGGGCTTCTGCACGTCAGCATCCTAAAGGTGTTATCATCAGCAAGGAGGAGAATCAGTTAATGCAATAAGGAATCATTTACATATAGTGTCCAGTTAGGAGACCATGTTTCCTTGATATGGCGGATGATCTAAAGAGAGCTATGAAGCGCAGACGGAGGGCGAAAGGCCAGAGCGGTCGGTTCGGAGTAATTTTGGAGTCAGGTCTGAGAAATCACTCTCCGTCGAATCTGGCAGGTTTCTGGACGCCCAGAAACGGTTTCGGAGAACATCCCCCAGAGAAACTCAGAATCGACCGCTCTGACGACCATGAGATTGACTGACCTCTTTGAGTTGGTCTGTCGACATAGCATCTTCGTCATCCATGTTCTTAGAGAGCTCAAACCCTGGGTGGCGATGCCATAGTTGAGGCGGAGGTATGAATACCTTCGTCTGGTCGTGCCAGGTTTTCTCCACGTCGGATGTGCTCACAGATTGTGTCATCAATTCTGCTGTTTTGTTTATCACAGCCTCGCGTTGTTTGCTATAGATCTCTTTCTCTCGAGCAGAAGCGTTCGCTCTCGGGGGCACCAAACTGAACATGGAAGGATTAGAGTCAACAATCTGAGTGGCCTCCGCCATCCGCTTCTTCTTCCCGTCTGAGATAAATTGCTTCCACGATGATGATAGCCCCCCGGTCATATCCAAGGTTTTCATGTAGTCAGCGTTAGACATGGGTTGGTGCGCTTCCATGAGATCCTTGATGTTTCTAGATTTTTGTACGCCACAGGTCCAATATTCCAGGGCTCGAAGCATTCCGGGGATGGCCTCTGAGTTGACATGGATCCAAGAGGGCAATCCGGGAGTTCGGCTCCGCAAGCGTTTTTTTAGAGACTCCATTATGGCCATGAGTCTGGAGTGGCGATCTCAGTTACCGTTGCATTATTAGTTGATATATTAACTCACTTGGTATTGCAATACTCAGGCATAGCCAACCCAGTATATATATACACTATGGTAGACATGATCTCACATCGGGTGATAGTGACACTGCTGGATGAGTTAATGAGCTCATCCATGAGTGATAAGATTATCAAATCGCGGGCAAGGACTCCAGGGTGATGATCAAGCATGGTAATGTGCAGGCGGAACTTCTTTCGTCGAGATGAAGGTAACCTTGCATATGCCCTGTAAACACCTATGAGAGAACCATATACATGACGAGCTATGGCCCTATGAGATAGACACCTGTACATGACACTCAACCGACGTACCGTCACCAACCCCACCAAAAAACAACGACACTTCTCGAAGTTGCTCATCAGTAAGATCTCCTAACTTCATCGGGGCTGCATCTTTTTTATTGGGTCCATAGTCATCTACCAAAGACATGAGATCGTCGTGCCCAATCTAGCAAAATAAAGTCAATGTATAATGGGGCCAGAGAAAGTAAAATCCAAACGTTGTAAAACTCGCGGAAGTTATAGCTATTAAATGTGAGATACTGGATGCAAAATAAGGGAACAACTTGCACTTACGCTGCCTTTCTCAATAGAGGCATTTGCGCCAATCGATTCCTCGCTTCCATACTGTTTTCCCCGTCTCCTTCTTGCTCCCTTAGACGTCCCCAGTCTTTCCAGATTGAAGAAATATCCCGAGCAATTTTGATATCATCTTCCATCATTAGAGCTGCCAGTTCAAGCTCAAAAATGGCGGTAGAATATTTCTCTAGCACCCCTAGAGCTATTAAAGATCCTTCCCTGTGTGCATGAGAAAGACATTTGACAAGCCTGTTGGAAAGCTTCAAAGCAAGAGCGTGATTCCCTTCTGCTGGGATAAGATTCCATGATTGTATAATAGCTTCGACGCAGTCGCTATAACGGCCAGCTTCATACAGCGCAGCACTTAGATTCGACGGATAGACGGGGTCCTCGGGGAAAATTCCAGCAGCCTACAGTGCAGTACACTATCAATGTAGGTGGCCTCGATGGTAATATATCGGACTTGCCTTCGAATAGCACCCTGCAGCCCTATAAAATGGGTCTCAACCACATGAAAGCAGAAACCGAGGGGTGTCAAAACGTACTCATTCCATTTTCCTTGCTTGAAAAGCTGATTTCCTTGGGTCTTCAGGTCTGCCGGAGGATCCAGATTCATAGCAGATGCAGAACGAGGTGAATGGTTGAATTAAATTCATATTCTGATTCACGCGAACGTGTTGTTTACATCACAAACAAACGTGACTCAGTTCTAGTAGTACAATCTAATAGTAACAGTGATACAAACGTCGTACAATATTGATATTTACTCCAGCAACATTAGAGACCGCCTTGAGCTAGAATGTTCTTCTCACCCGGCCCAGTGCTGTCCACTTTAGTAGCCAACCTGGAGGAAGCCGAAAACCTCCCATTAAAGTCCAATCGCAACATCAACCTTTCGACATGTCTTCTCACATCCATAGCCATTACATCGCTCCCACCTCTGGAGTTGACACGAGATGCGTTGAACGTGGTGTAGTTAGCCATACTAGCATTAACAAAAGCAGACTTCGATCCATCAGCTACGGTAGTTTGTTGTGGCGACGTTGAAAGAGAAAGTTGATCATAGAAGGTTTCTAAGTANCCGTGAAGGGTCTAGAGATAACAAGAATTAAGGAAATGGAACGCATAATAAAGTTGTATCACTCACCTCATTAATCTTGAAGACAACTTCCTTCCGTTCTTTGACAAGAATCCCTACTTCTTCTTCCCCCCTCTCAGGCTACCTTCAAAAAGTAGTGCTGGCAACACATCTCCACCCCATCTTTCCACTTGAGCAACAAATTGCTCACAGACATCAAAGATGGAGCTCAAGATAGAAGTGACGGCCGGGTTGGTAAGTAGGCACCCGGTCAAAAGTCTATCGATGTAACTGGTATGTATAGTGCGAAGAGTGGTGAAATCGAGTGAAGTCGTAGGGGAGGACGGTTGCCCCGGAACATTTGAACCGAGGCTTCCTGAAGCGGGGACGGCCAGACTGGCACTCCGACTCCTTGGGGACGACGGTTTGAAGCTTCCTGAGTGTGGCAATGCCTTTGAACTCATTGTATCCTTACCCAGAAGTAGTTTCCTCAACCGACCGAACTCTAGATCAACGACGTCGATCATCATGTATCCGAGTAATGTATCCAGAAACCATCCCATATCCCTAACCACACCCCAACCGCATCTGAGAAGTTCCTTGCGAGCAACTAGATCTTCCGCGGTGCCACCCTCTCCTAGGCCTGTCCACCTGCGTCTTGCGCGTTGCGCATTGGATAAAGAGGTCCAGCAAGTGTGAATACGGGTATGTGTTTTTCTGAGAGCAGAAAGATAGGNAAAAAGCATCCCATAGGAGACGAGATCTGCTGGGTGCAAGAACAGATCGAGGGGCCATGTAACGGTGTAACTCAATTCGAGAGGTGTCCCGAGTAGATGCGTGTTGAAGAGTCCAGGATCAACCGCACCTGGAGGTAAGTTTGAGGATGTAGGTGAAGCTGGCCACTGAGGTGACACAGGTCCAAGGGAAGGAAGAAGAGGGCGCAACGGCCCTGAAGGCAAGGAAAACCGCAGACGCGTCAGAGATGGGTCAAGCTGGGCTGTAGTACCCAGAGATGCTCGGAGAAGTGCGAGGTTAAGATCTTGATCTCGAATCATGGATGATTGGCCGGGTCGAAGAGTAAGTCGAGAAAGCTTTAGGCGTTCAATCTCTCGAATAAGAGAAAGAGAGAATTCCCCATTCCTGAGAAGGAAATAGTTTGCCCTGATCATATAAATAAGTAAAAGATACTGTCAATATGATAGATTGACATACAGGGATTCGACAGCATCTTCAACGTCTTTTTGTGTGAGAACGTTCATCCATAACCATTCACTGACGTTTTCACGAATCTGCGTTATGATAGTATCAAATGCGTGCGTATCTTCCGGAAGGACGTCCTCGAGGAGAGCCGTATGTTTTTGGGCTAGCGCTGTAGGTAATTGTTTTTGCCATTTCGCTGCCTTCACAGTTCCAATGGCTCGCCCGACATATGTGATGGAAGCTGTACTTTCTTGGGACACACAAGATGGCATAGACCCTTCTAATAGCGTGTAGTCATTGGAAGCCAAAGGGTCAAGGGGCGCCAAAGATCCATGCACGACTAAGGCAGTAATCTGGGTTTTCCACACGCGCTGAACTGCTCGGGCCAATCGTGAAAGAATATCTGAGACTCGGTGAACACCTGTATGCGAGCGTAAGAGAAGCATGTCGATGAGGGGGCCTGGCATCCACTCTCTCTGTGCTTCAACTTGTTCCACAAGAGAAAGTAGTGCAGCCAAAGGTGCATCCCAATCGGCAAAAACAGCCCTCACGGATGAAAGTGGAACAAATGATCCACTTGCTACGAGGTTGGCATCGCGCCGCAGAACTTTTGCTTCGGTCTCGATCACAAGCGCGTCGTACTCGTCCTTGAGAAGACGACTAAGAGTGGAGGATAGGGCGCAGATATATCTCGACCTGGATCGAGAGAGACGTAAACACGAATCTTTAATTGATCTATAGCGTAGTGCAATGAGACCCAGTGATTCCAAACATTGCTGTTCTCCTGGATGAAGGAGGGGGGCAAAAGCAGGATGGACATGATGGTCTTTGGGGAAGAGAGAAGATTGATGACCAGCGAGAACAAGAAGTACTTCTGCAATCACTAGTAATGTTAGATCCGGGATATTCAGAAGCTGACGATACTTACTGTAGGATTTTGACGAGTCAACTCAAGGTCAATTATCGTTCCAGTCAAGACGCGCCGTCACGAAGGGTCACGCTAATGTGCGATTCTGTCACATAAATGTGGCGTCGCGCTAATACAAAAGTTTCAAAATTCCAGAATAGTTTGTATTTGGTATAGGGTATATGTCAAAATGTACTGCGTAGATATATGCTTCACAACGAGCCTTCGTCGGCTTTCATCATCTGTTCTAGCTGTCTGATCCTGGCCTTCACCGAGCTCAAAGGAGCATCTGCTACTTGGATGGGTGTTCTGTGAGAGGACTTCTCCGCCTCTGAGACCGATAATGCTCGTGCGTGTCTGTTAGCTAGCTCAGTTGGTCTATCAAGGATGAGAGCGGAGGTGACTGTTTGAGCTCTGACTCGTCCTCCGCTCTCTGAAGCAGGAGCCTGGAATGGAGAATACATGTTCCAAGGTTCTTCGCTATCCTCCCCAGTACGTATAGCCGCGGAACGTTCGTGTACCGTATGAACAGGTGAGCAGGGCACTTTTGCAAGAATGCCGTCGAGTGCTGGGCAATCGGGCTGAAAGACGCCGTACGAGAAGTGGTGTTACTTGCTGGGTCATAGTCGACCGGAAACCCAAGTCTCGAATGTGTGCTAGAGCTAGAGGACCCAGAGGTTGAAGAAGATTTCGAGGTTTCTGCGAGAAGAGTGCTAATAGTCACAGGCGGTAAATTTGACTCTAAAAGTTCTACTTCATCAGGCATTGTTTCCCCAAAACTAGAATAAGAATGGCTGCTCGAGAGACTGATGTCTTCAACAGTATCGGCGGATGAGTTGTCTGATGTTATTGGCAGAGATGGTGTCCGCAAGATTCCAGCGTCAGCCGCAGCTTGGAGCTTCTCGTGTACGCGTTGTGCAAAGGAAGTCCCACTCCTCCGGCTGGGGGTGTCGTGTAAGGCCAGTTCACCTGATTCTCTGGAAGCCATAAGGTCGCTATCGCCAGACGACGTTCCATCATCTTCTTCCTCTATTGTCTCTGATTGGAGATCCTGACCAGATGTATAATAAAGATCTGCAAAGCGTCCGCCCTGTTGTGCATATTTCACGTCTACCATGGCGGAATTGAGAACATGTTGAACGATGGAGTCCGTGTCCTCCGACAGAAGAGTGAGATTTTGAAGATTGGGGTTCTGAGTGCGCGCTAGTAGCACGTCGTCATTTGGACAAAAGGTGTCTGGCACACTATCATCGGCCTCCTGATAAGATTGACTTTGATGTTCGCGATTTGAGCCATCTTCCAGTGTGTCCCGTCGACTTGCAGAAAGTTGAGATTGACCGCCTGCATTTTTGGGTGCCATACCAAGCAGTGGACCGCTAGGAGGAGGATCGAGCGACAAGAAGCTTACAATCTGAAGAGGGAGATCCACGTGAATGTCAGAAGTTAAAGGGCCAGCGCTGACTGTGACTCGGATAGAATATTGAATTTCCAACAATCTGCTTCGTGAGAAGGTCAGAGAGTCTGCCTGCAAGATTGTCAGAGATAGTTCTGATATCTAAATGGCTCGGACTTACAGGGATAGGAATAAAATGTGCGAATTCCGTAGACTCTCCTGACGATACACCCGTCCACCATCCTTTCGCAGAAGCGTGTCCTCGGGCACCTCGTTGTCCTGCCTCTAAGATACTCTCGGCCACTTGCTTCACCGAAGTTGAAGTTCGACAAGCATCAGGATCTGGTTCTGCTGAGCTGTCGACATCCAATTGAGCATCTGGTCTGAAAACCGTTGTGGAACGCAGAAGGGAAAGTGTCAGGGTTTTTATCGACTTCTTGGTGTTGTTAGTAACCTTAATTCTAACGTAGCATTGTTGGCCTGCGATCCACGCCAAACGATGAAGAAAAGAAACGAGTTCCAGTTTGCCGTCTCCGCCCATGAATATTCCTTTCATAGTAGTTGCTTGTAAAGGCCGCGTCAAAGGCGTAAGTATTGCGGATGGATTGAGGCGAGGCCAGACTTCACAATCCCGGTAAAAATGAGCGATGGAACGTTTTCCGGTTATTGACTCTTTGACTTTAATGGAGCTATGCTGGGAAGTTAGATTACATGGAGTGGTAGGAATGGTGACATTGTACTTACAACATAGCAATGTAACGAACGGTGATGCCAGACTGGAGTTGGGCGCCCAACACCCCTTTCGGTGCACCCATATGTCCTTCAAGAGGTATCAACATAGAAAAGGGAAGGTTATGTACGCCTTCCTTAGCCTCCGAGAATCCTTCGCTGTCTTCGGCAGATTGATACAAAGACGAGGATGATAACGTGGCGTCTACGAGCGATGAAGAACACTGGTAAAATGTATGGCGATTATCGTCTTGCAGGCATTCGAAACCAATCATTCGGATCTTCCCCTCAGATATAGTAACTGCTGGTTCCTTCTCAGCGCGTTTCCTGATACGAATCTTGATCGTCCCACTGAGATATCCTCCTTGGACGCAGGTCGAGCTTTCCAGACAAATATCGACCTCTACACGGGCGCGGGGTTTAGCTTGCTCCAAAATTGTCGTCTCGCTCTGTTCTTGGGAAGGCTTTACACGAGCACCATGTTTCAATCGAGAGTTTGCGTTTCCAAGAATGGTCTTGAGTTCTGCTGCGTGTCGAGCAGGCGTCGCGCCAGAAGTGAGGAGGGTGCCATGGCGTGATAAAGCAGATTGGTCCTTAGCATCCGGTGCCGCACAGGAGGTTGCGGCGGCGTATGGTGACATGATGTCCATCATTATACGTTGTCCTTGTCGAAATCCTGAATCCGTCCCACAAGGGTCCAGCTCAACCATACCATCACCAACTTCTGCTCGCTGAAGACCATTCATAGATGTATTTGATCGTAGATTCGAATCATGCCGGGGTATCACAAGGTCTGCGCAATTGACCAGCGAGATCAGGAAAGGTATGGTATTTTGCCATAAATCAAACGCACGTACTAGAGTTGTTTATAGTTTGAGCTACTCCAGGAGGGTAACCAGGTTCAAGTCCTCGTCCAGAAGCCATCCAGAAGTACGAGAGATAATAGGAATATTCAAGCCAAAGGACAAGGATTGTCCAGAGTTGGTCCAGAGATGGTGGTTAGAGGAGAAGAAGTGGCAAGTTGACATGGACCCGAGTATGCACATATGTGTACGTTCTCCAGTCTCCTTCGTCATGTCTGAGAAAACAGCGCGAGTGCATACCCAAGCCTCCAACCGATCTAATGCAAAGCGGAAACAGAAGGAAACAGAAGCTAAGAAAGTCGTTTTCAAGAGTGTCTTGGACAATCCCTTTCGTGTCCAGTGGTGTGTTTCCTGCACGCAATTATGATAGTTTATCTGACTGATAGTCATTGTAGGCCATCTGTTCCACTCAATGTTCAGAATATGGCACTGGCACAATTGCTTCCCGCACTGGAAGACGTTGGCACTTTCTACAACGCGCGCCGTATGGCCAGCAGAAAACGGAAACGCGCTGAAAATCCCCCGCGAATTAAGAAACGGAAACTAGATGAGAGCAATCAAGACATCGAGATGAACGACACACCTCAAGGTCTCATCCAGGACGCTGACGAACGAGAGTCTGCTCCGTCAATCTCTGTACTTCCTCAAGCTCAAGATGTTGTCGAGCCTGAACTTCTTCATCACCTTGCAGTGGGGATCAACGAAGTCACAAAACGTTTAGAGCAGCAAGTGCAGTCTTCACGACACCGGGTCCACCTTTCTTCCGGAGATCCCAAACCCTCGGAATCTAATTCCCATCGCTCTATCAAAGTCGTTTTTGTTTGTCGCGCAGATGTTGATCCTCCTATCCTCATTGATCACATCCCTCATCTTGTTGCTGCCATAAACTCTGCGACCAAAGCTGAGAATGTCACATTAGTTCCTCTTCCCAAAGGAGCAGAGGACACTCTGGCCCATGCTATGGGATTGCGAAGAGTATCAGTGTTGGCCTTTGATGTACGTCACCAGTTTGTAGTGCTCCGCCGAGACGCTAACACTTTGCCCACAGGGAGAGGCATCATGTGTGCCATCGTTTCTCTCCATTTTAGCAACAATTCCTATCATCTCTGCACCTTGGCTCAGACAGCAACAACCAACCAAGTCGATTATACCAACACACATCAAGCAAGTTTGCACTACCGCTCCAAAAGACTTGAAGAAACGGAAAGAAGATCGTGCTGCTGGTCGTTCCGCAGCGAAAAAACGAAAGCGTGCCAACAAGAAAGTTACTCCGTCGACTTAGTGTTACCACTGTCTCATTGTTTCCGTAGATGCGATCGAGGGAGTGTATCTCGTTCTTAGCTCTCCTTTAATGTAGTTAAACTGCTCTCGTTTACCTTTACAACTAATTCTGCTGTATCATGAGCACATGCATATGGGAGTTCGGTGGCCACATGTTAGCGCCACAATAAATAGTTACATCGGCAACACATGATCAACCCATATCTGAACGAGCTTTCAAAATTTCATCCCTTGGTGCATCACATAACATAGAACTATGTCGTTCACCGTCGAAGTTTGTGTCGATTCGCTTGAATCTGCTAAAGCGTGAATACATAAGCTCTTCACATTGAAAAATGTTGATATACTTTCTATAGTGCCATCGAAGGAGGTGCAGATCGACTGGAACTCTGTGGTAATCTTGGTTTAGGAGGTGGGACCACACCAAGCATAGGGCTTGTTCACTTGGTTCTCGATATGTTAAGTTCTGTTCCACGAGACATATCAACTATGGTGCCCCTCTTCTTGGTTTGTTTGAACAAGAAACTTATGACAGTATAGGTCATGATACGGCCCAGGACTGGGGATTTTTGCTACTCGGACGACGAGGTAAACGTGATTTTGAGGGATGTAGCTCAAGTCAAAGGCCTTTCGGTAACTGGAATTGTTTTCGGGGCTCTGACTTTGGCTGGGGACGTGGATGTCGAATGCGTTRAAAGGTAAGATATCAGTGTGATTCTTTCGTCACTCCCAACCTTATGGGACCTTGCAGAATCGTCAAGCTCGCCCACCCAATGGAAGGTAAAAACAACATCTAAATCAGAAACGTGACAGTCTCAAGATGACCCTCTGCAGTCTGTTTCCACAGGGCTTTTGACATGTCTTCCAACCCAGATCGAGGTGAGTGGTCTTTTGTGGCTATTGATGTTTCCAGATAAATCAACACCTAAATTTGATCAGCTCTTGAAGTATTGACGAATTTTGAAGGAATAAAAAGAGTGCTTACAAGGTGACTATTTGGGATTTATCATAGAACGCCGGTGATCCCTACCTTCTTTATAGTGGTCATAGCACTCCAAAGGCGGTCGATTCGCTGTCTGATCTTGCTAGGTTTCTCGCAAAATCAAAATCAGTTTCTGTCATGCCAGGCTCTGGTGTAAATCCTGGTACTTCTACCACAATCATCCGAGCTCTTCTNCCCTACGGTTTGAGGGAGATTCATCTAAGTGGCGGGGAATGGATTGCAAGGGAAATGCAACATCAACCTGTAGGGTTTGGAATGGGTATGGGAGGGGAGGAATGGAAAATTTGGAGAACAAGCTCGGAGACTGTAAGAAAGGTCAGGGAGTCTGTGGATACCCTAGTCCAGGAGTATTGTTCCTCTCCGTGGCTTGGTACTTTCAGTGTGGCGTAACACGAGTAATCGAGACAGGTACCATGACATGAGTCATCATCAACTTCGTCGATCGTTGCCTCGGACGATGCCGTCCCCAGACGTTTTTTGTGCTGCATCGAGACTGGCCTCAATCGACTGCATGGATTCCTGGAACGAATTATCCGAATCGGAGGGCTACGGCTCAGGAATATTGTCCTGCCGGGGCGCTCAGCAATGAGGCAGGCCCGCTTACGTGACATGGGATGAACTGTATTATTATATTTTTTGCCCCAGAGAGATAGCAAGGCTAACCGCAGTTCCTGTTAGCCTTTTTCTTCCGCGTCCATCATGAAGACTACAACTCAAAGTCCCAAAATCTGGTGGAGCAACGGCATCTTCTTCGTTTCCGTCCATGTTGCTGCCATCTTGGGAATTTACTACAGGCCACCTTCTGCCGTCCCCTGGTTGACTCTTGTTCTTGCTTTCTTGGTCTGGCAAGCAGCAGACTTTGGGTTCGTCCCCGTCTTTATCCTTACGCATTCATGTTCCCATTCGGCTTTCCGAAACAGCATCACTATTGGATATCACCGATTATATTCGCATCGAGCGTTCCGAGCAAGTCTAGGTGTTAGGATTGTATTAGCGGCATTAGGAGCTGCAGGGTTTCAAGGATCAATCAAGGTGTGTTGGATAGTGATTCCCATAGACCAGATGTTGGTGCTAAAGAGGTCCGTAGTGGTGGTGTCTCCGACACAGGCTGCATCATGTGTGTCCCCGGAATGAGTATCATTGCGCCCTTTGTGTTCCACTCACAAGTTCGATAACAGAGATACACCGACGATGGTGTACACGACCCGTGAGCAAACCCAGTAAATACACTTGCCTTCAATTACTCATAGACAAGCGTACTTCAGATATTCAGCGACGAAAGGGTATGGTTCACAGCGTATGTATGTATACCACATACTCACAATCTCGCCAGATTACTTTATTCTCATATGGGATGGATATTCTACAAACCCCAGTACGAGCGCATGGAATTGGTCGACCGCGCAGATTTAGACAGTGATCCCGGTATGCCCGATCGCAATCCCAACGGATATACCTCTGACTCTTACGATAAAAGTCGTGCGATTTCAACATAAACACTATGGTGAGGATAGTTGCACTGACCTCCTTCAATGTTGAGTCTAACTTTTAGACATTTATTAGTTCCCCTCGCATTCTTCTTTGGTTTTGTCCTGCCTCCAATGCTCGGTTCCCTGTGGAACGATCCTCTAGGGGCTTTCATATGGGGTGGGCTGGTTTCGCGTCTTGCCAGTAAGCTTCCTTCCACGGATATGCATAAATTCATCTTACTAATATGTTGTAGTTTGGCACTGCACTTTTCTTGTCAATTCGTGAGTTCGACGTGTTTCACGAAGTTCGTCTCCTGATCTATCATATCAAGGTTGGCTCACTGGGATGGTCTTCAACCATACTCAGATGAAGACACTTCAAGGGGTAATCTGGTATGTTATGTTTGACGTCATTAACGTCTGTGGTTCTCACTCCATGTTCAGATTTTGGCCCTCCTGACAGGCGGAGAAGGCAACCACAACTTTGTACGTTACACGAGACACTGTAATCACGGGCCTTCCTGACAGTGCTTTTTAGCACGTAGGTTTCTTACAGAGGAAATGCATTCCATCAAGGGCTAAAACATGTTCATAGCACACTTTCCCTCACGACTTCCGCTCAGGACCATCCTGGCTAGATTGGGATCCTTCGAAGTGGATAATATTTACTCTTCACAGACTGGGATTTGTAACTGGTCTTCGACGCGCACGGACGGAAGACATGAAAGAGGCTATCATGTATATGTCACATAAACATCATCACGGCGTCCCTCCTCCAGATGTAGATACATGGGAAGGGGAGAGATGGGACAATGATACACTGAAGAGATACGTCCAGGAACGTCCGGGGCGATGTATAATTCTGCTGGATGGGTATGTTGTCGATGCTACTTCATACATGGGAGAACACGTGAGCTAGGCCACTTGATTATAATGACCCTTTCCACTAATTGATCCCCTTTTACAAAAGCCTGGTGGCGCAATGGTCCTCCGCAAGTACGCATTGCGCGCTGAGAACGTCGGTATGGAGAGTACTCGACCAGACGCGTCTTGGGCGTTTAATGGTGGACTCAACAATCATTCACGGTCAGGAAAGTGGAGGATGCGTGAACTACGTGTTGCTGTTCTGTCAGATTAGGTGTAGATTAGAGTTGTACCCCATTCTACGGATGCTTGATGTAGACAATTGTACGCGCTCATGAACGTTGGCGGAGTTGAAACGCGTCGACGGATACCTGGGGTAGAACGTGACTTTGTTGGTGACCGTCCCGTGACTGAGCCGACGAGAGTCAGTATCGCTTGGCCAACAAATATAGAGTTGCTCGCCCGTTTTTCCTCCTTTCTTCGCCCGGACTTTCGAATCGGTCGAAAATACACTGGAAGCGCAAAGATGGCGAAGAGAGAACATGAAGATGACAATGGCCCGGAGGCCAAAAGGCGGCGGGGGTCAACATCGGATGTCGACATGTCGGAGCCTGTGGCGGAGGCGAGCGTGGAGGATGTGAAGGCGCAGGGGATGCAATTGTGGCTGGCAGTCAAGGATGGCGTGAACAAAGAGTGAGTATAAAGTACAACATTGTGGTACAGAACCAAACCCAGGTTTATCCCATCACTCACTACTATGTGACAATCTCTTCTCAGAGGCCGTGCTCTTTCTGTCGACTTTCTTCGCAAGCCTTCAAAGCGTCAATATCCCGATTATTACCAGCTCATCGAACGTCCAATTGCACTAGAGGATATCAAGAAACAGATCGAATCTGGTCTTTATGCCACTCTCAACGCCGTCAAGGAGGATTTGGAGTTATGTTTCAACAATGCGAAGCAATACAACATGAAGGATAGCGTTATCTGGCGGGATGCGAAGGATCTATTGGTGCGTTCGAGTTCCATTGCTAGCAATTCCTGATCCTGAGTGTAATTCCGCGCGTAGAAAATTGTCCACAAGACGTATAACAAGATGGTGCCGTCGGAGGAAGAGGAGGGGGAGAAGAAGAAGCCGAGTTTGAATCGCCTTATGAAGTCACGGCTGCAAAAACTCGTCGACAAAACGGATGAAACGTGTGTCCAATTTTTATTTACTTTAGTTCTTCACTCCTGAACGCTATGCCTTTTGCAGTGGACGGGTTTTGTCTACCGAATTCATGGTATTGCCGTCGAAGAAAGACTGGCCCTTCTATTACAAGGAAATAAAACATCCCCAATCTCTCGACAACATCTTTGTATGTTCAAGCGGCATTCAACCAAGTTCTTTTACTTAACGAGTTCACAGAAACGCATCAAGCGCAAAGAGTATCCCTCAACACAAGAGTTCGCTAATGATGTCGAGCTAGTCTTTTCAAATGCTCTTGCATTCAACCAGGACCATACCATTATATGGGAAGATGCTATGAGTCTTCGGGTACGACACCCTATCATTCCGTAGGATATCATCTTGACGAAGAGTTTGTAGGATCACTTCCGCCAGCTTATGGCTGACCTGCCTCCACCCTTCTCCCTTCCCCAATATTCTGCACCATCTGCCACGAAGATCAAGATTAGGATGCCAGCAGCTCATCCCTCTCCCCCTCCAATGAACGATAACGCACCGGCGCTTCCTGTAGCTCCCGCACCCACAGCTATCCCCCTAGTCTTTCCTAAGGCAGCCCCTCCTGCGCCCTCTCTGCCTTCGTCGAATTCCATCAATGTGTCTCGAATCGCCGCATCGAAGAAAACAAAACGCAACTCTTCTACCCCTCAGCCCCCGCCTCAAGCACAACCTCAACCCGTTAAGGTCCATCAGCCGAAGCCAGCTGCTGTCGCACCACTGACCTATGCTAACACTGTATTTTCACATTATCCACCTATGACTATGTCTTCTTACACGCCCCCAATGGCGTCAATGCAACCAAATGTAGTCACACCTGCACCTGCTCCCATAGCAGCGGCACCAATCCAACCGTCGATCTTTGTTGCTCCAACTCCTCCGATACCCTCTCCCGTGCCACAGCTCCCACCTGGACACCAACTCCGCAAAGTCTTGCTCAAGATCCAACCAACTGGGAGGCTGTTCTATTTACATCAAGACCACGGGGTGAAGAGTTGGGCTTTGAGAATGGANTCTCGCGACACAAGTATACGCATCGAACAAGTTACATATTTGGGAGAGGAAGAAGAGGAGAGCGCGAATGAAGAGGAGGAGGAAGAGGAAGAAGAGCCTGTTGAGATGGACGTGACTGAAGCTGAGGCGCCTAAGAAGCGGGGTCGTGGCCGGCCTCCCAAGAATGCCAAACCTCCAGCAGCAGCGACTCCATCTCCGGCGAAACCAACCCATATCCGTACACGAGCAATGAGGAAGAAGTTTGAGATGGGCGATGTTGAAGTAAATCTTGACAACTCAGTCCAGGATGAGGAAGAAGGGCAATCTGGTAGTTGGCTTCTCCATATTCCATATGGGAGCCATACAATCGAAATCGGGGAGAAAGGCGGGATCACTTGGAAGGTATATGTCCACCGAACGTCGTGATAAACGAAGACGTTCTGTACATATTAGCGACGTGCCATGTATGTAGCGTTTTTGTCTTTATTTTAGTTTTATATTCGTGAACTGCCAGTGATAATACCATCGATCGGGCTTCCGAGTTTGTACGGCAGAAACTATGCAGAGAAACAACCAACTAGATACAGTGTGTAGTAAGGATAGAAATGATGATAAAGATATTAGCGGGTAGTGATTCCAGACCAGACAAGTAATAGAAAACGAACAGAAGAACCGTACCGAAAGAKGACCARATAGCAACAAGAAAGGAAACATAGGTATGCATGTAATGGAAGCATAACATAAGGGCCATATAATGACACAAGAGGTCATCATCCACCCAGGACTGCCAACGCTGCACGAAGCTCTTTGCGAGCCTGCTCTGCGTCCTCATAGTCCAGAGCACTAATCGCAAACCGACAGTGCTTCTGCGCCTTGGCAACGACTGCCGGAGTCAAGTCAAGGGCAGGAGGAGGCTGCGGAGGGGAGATGCTGGGTGAAGAATAGTGAGGGATAACTGGATTAGGAGGCGAATAGCGTGTAGAAGGAACTATAGACGGAGTATACTGACTAGCAGGAGGTGCAGGTGGAATTGAAGGGGAAATGTGCTTTGCAGATGGTGATAAATTGAGAGGGAAAGGAGGTGCAGATGCTACAGGAGAGGTGAAGGGGGGTGGTATCGATGGGTCTGGAGCCGGGATAATGGGCGCAGGCTGACCATGGGGAAACAAAGATACAGGATACGGCATTGGCTCCCCAGTAGGCGTAGAGGGTGCCTCAGAAGATCCGTCGGTAGTGGTGAGACCGCCTTCGACGGAAGGAGTGAAGTGGACGGACTTCTTACTATCTGCAGGGCCAAGGCCCAGAGCAATCGCATTTGCGTTACCGTTTGARTGGATTCGGGGRTCAGGCTCACTCGGTCCTTTCAAAGATGATCGAAGGGTATTCCCTCCGTCACTAGCAGTACTAGAGCTACTATTACTGCCATTTCTGTCGCGGGTGGCTTTGCCTCGACCGAACGTTGGTGACTCTGGTTCTTGAAACTGAGTYTTGATAGTACCCAGTGGGTAAGGTGAGCCACCGGTACCGGGGGTGGCCGCAGTGCTCCAACTCCCGGGCGTAGTCTCTCCTGCGTGGCTCAGTGCGAGGTGAGGGGGCGTACGTGGTGGCATTTGACTGGGGTCGAGATGTGGAGGAGGAGAGGAACGCTTAATATGCGGTGGTGAAACCTTTCTCATAGAATTGGGTGGCGAAGGTTTGGAGGAAGAAGGTGCAATGGGAGTCGTTGCTAGTGGAGAGGTACTGGGAGCAGACGGGAAGACATCGGTGGTCTGAGCATCAGACCAGCCAGGAGGGCCTGGAATAGGCTTGCGACCCTCACGAAAGGCTTTCGCGAGGTCCGCAGCTTTCCATTTGGCATAGCGAATTTTTTCCTCGTTCTAGGGTTTGTGTCAGGTGTGACACTTAATCTTATGTTTGAGGAATACCCACCACCTCTAGCATTTCAGCCTTCGGAAAGACCTTGAGCACTTCCAGAAAATTCGCTGCGGCCAGGAGCTTCTTAGCCGTTGACCTGATTAAATGTTGGGGTCTGATTCACAGCTGACAGGCGAATACGACTTGCCTAGTAGCATTCCCCCGTCTTTCCTCATCGTCCGCCATGCTGAACACACGTAAAGCAAAGTTCTCAACGTACGCAGCACTAGCTGCTTCAGAATCCACTATGTCATTTGCTCCGAGCTCGGTTTTCATCTTTTCGAGAGCTCCAAGGAGCTCAAGGAGGACATTGCGAGCGTTTGGGGTTTTGACTTTGAGTGATATGCCAACTTGAGCAGCGTAGTAAGCACCTACATATTTCTGTTAGTACGGGTGGGAACCAGTGAGCAGAAAACATACACCAATATGCCACGATCGGTTCTTTTTGCTTGAGCTCTTCAGCGCGTTGGAGATACGGAGAGATGGCCTTCAGTTCCTGGGGGATCGGAGGAAGACCGAGTAAACTTGGGGACGCCATCTTGTTGATATATGCAGAATAATAAAAGTATAAAAGAAAGAAGGTGCGATGGACACCGCCGAACAGCGATTCGAGAGAATAGATYTAGGTGGAAGAAAGCGCAGCAAGCGAAGCTGAATYGAGTCAGAAATCAATCTGTTCGTAAGRAGAGATCTTTCCGAGGATATCCTTGTCCCCTGAAGGAGGAGATGCTCGCTCCAGCGCTGAGCAGCTGAACTTATCACAGCTGCAAATTTTGGTTAAAGCTAAGTTTCTTGGACCGGGGTGGTGCAAGTTTAACTGAGAGGAGGTGATGTCATTCCCACGATCGTATTGATGGGSCCGAAACTTCCTTCCTCCATTCCATCGCGCATGAGGCGTGAGGGGCCTCCTGAAATACCATAGATCGTTACCGGATAATACATAAAACGAGGTAATCTATCGATAACAGATACATATCCCAATGTATACAYGATAGAAATGCAAAGAATCCCGGGGGGCGGGCGATCTCTAGAAGACGTCTCTGAAGATCGTACATTGCTCTCCAACACCCAAAAGTAAAATTAATTGCTCAGCGTCTCGAGAGATCGGTATAAGTATCTACATCAGTGGATGATACGTGCTCTCCCCAGTCTTTGAGCTATGTGCATGGCTAGAGACCCAGTAACTTAAGTTATAGCCCAGATAATTTCTCCATGGCCAGTCATCTGAACATGGCTAAACTCCCTTGTACTGAANTTTTTCTCACGCTAGGCAGGAAGGAGGAGGGCACGAACCCCAAGTTCTCCACTGGGAACACGAGGATAACGCATTGTATACGAACGTCAGTGAATCAGTATAGGAAATGGATTGGATCAACTGGGCCAAAAGTTCAAGATCATCCCACACAATACAACTAGGCGTCCCATCAATGTTACAGCGTTTTTCATAAAGTTCCGGAATCCGTAAATTTTGATTTGATGTGTGGCCATGTTTGGTTGAGCTTCCGGAACGCCGCCATAGTGCGCCGCATCACTCGTATCCTTACTATGGCTTACTCTCGAGATCTCAAAGCTCGCATTGCTATTGTAGCCCCATAAATATCTCCACGATTCGGAGCTCATCAGATATACCGTATCATTCTCTTCAGGAGATTCTTGAGGTTAATTCCAACCTCGTTTCTCACATAATGGAGGTTCATCTACCAGAAATTACTCATCGATTGGAAATGGCAGAATTCATAATTACGGAAGTCTTAGACATGGTGAATGTTTACCGGTCGAACATTGCGCTGGACTCGTCCAAGGGACCCTGTACACCGTCAGCAGATGTCGAGGTAAGCTCTCTTCTATAATCTGGGCTTGGTCTCATTTTATCAAAGGAGCTGGGAGGTCGCATGAACAAGATATTATCCATGTTGAACGAAAACGAAGTCCCTGACGGAGAGGACTCTGGATCTCATATGCTGCCCTTATCGACTGGTGGAGACAGCGTTCTCCTAACGGAAGAAAAACTCGAGCACAATTCTCTGACACTGCATGATGAATTCACCATGCATGACATCTACATGTTTCCTTCTATCACCACACAAGCCCCGAGTGTCGACACGGATGTGCCACGGAACCCCATTCAAAATCCCCCGGTACATCCAGAAACGCTCCAGCACACTACACTAGTAGGTGAAAGAACGATGCAGATAAAGCGAAGCATGATCACAGTCGTTTCAGGGATAGTGTCGTTCTTTCTAATTTACAATATGATAATACGACAAGCAGAAGATTGACCAGACTAGCTATAGCTACTTGTTGTCCGGACTGCGACTAGAGGCGAGCGAGGTCGAGCATTTCTCTCACATCTACAACCTCGAGCTCCCTCGGGAACACCTACATTAATTGTCTGTGTCAAAGGAATTCTGGTAATATTCTACGTGCATACTTTTTCTGCGTTTTAGAGTATATGATTAATTACCTACCAATGCAGGAGTTCAACTTCGTCGATTGTGGGTTGCAGTAAATCCAATCTACCATATCATTTCTGGAAGCCCCGGGACGCAATGTCTACTGATCCAACATCCTGTTTACTACCGCCACGCACCACGACAACTACTATACAACAGTGAATTCGAAGAGAAAGGTACAGGTACCGATAACGCTAAGAATGGAAATCGATTTCCGATAACTTCATAGTCAATCACGTGGAGGTTCCGTATCTGGGTCATGAATGGTGGCACCCAAAGAAGTCGCTTGCGTTTGAAAGGTGTCGTACTGTCGCTGAATGTTTCTGATCGCCTTACGCGTGTTGCTGTTGTCTTGGAGAACCTCTTCAATGCGTGCCTCAAGACTTGCAATGTAATCTATAGAGAAAGTAAGTCGTTATATACTTGCATTAGTGAACGCTCGCGACTCGAACCTTTGAGCTTGACCTTCGGACTCCCATTACCTAGCACGAATCGCCGCTCTCTCTCGGAGGAGGGGTCAGACAACAGCTCAGTGTCATCTTCTTCGAGCCCCTGTGCATCTTCTTCAGTCCCGTGAGCATCATCGGACTGAGATCCTTGAGTGGCGAGAGGGGCTGAATGGGCGGCCACCGCATGCTGTCCTTGGGTTTGCATCTAGGTAGTTAACAGGGGTTAATATATGGAACGCTGTAGCTATAAAGTTCCGGGATGTACTCACATTTTTGGGATAGAGAATCGGCAGAGAGGGAGGGATACTGGTCGTTGGAGCCAACAGTGGCCGACTCTGACGCTGGTCTGGGTAAGGCCGTACATGATTGATGTTATGGGTTTGGTTGTGGGCCATAGGGTTAGATAGATACAATTATGGGGTGACAGTGTGAGGAGAAAGTCATCTTTCGCACCGATGGCATTTTAACGGACCCTCACGACCTCAGTATAGGTAGACAAAGGAGACAGAAAAGCGTGACCATACCACATAATCACTACTCGGGTCCGAAACTCGGACCGAAATAGGTCCGAAACTAGCCCCGAACTGATGAGTACTTATCCCCAATTGCAACCCAAATGGCTCCTGCAGCTGCGTGCTCGCAAGAATGACCGAGTTTTTCTTCTATACTAAAGCTGGTGTTTCTTGTAACTTTTCCGAACCAACTATGATCGGGCCCACATCTCTCACGCCTTCAAGATATATAAGATAGCAATGAGGTAACTCTTGAAAATCCTATTATGCGTGCGTACACCCGTCCACTCTACCGAGAGAGTGAGTATCTTTCCTAGATCTATGCAGCTGGATCCAGCATATTGACCGGTTCTAGTTCTTCTCTATCTTTTCCCTCATCCTCACTGTTGGATTCAGATCTCTAGCCTCCTTGCACAACGTATTCCCTTTTTCCATGTGTTCACTCGTATCTTAAATAACTCGCAATACGGTAGTCAAACGGATAGAGACTGAACTTGGAAGAAAGCTTCCTTCGCGGTTCTCGCGGTATGCTAGGCGTTCACTGAAGTGGCTTGTGAGTACACATCATAACCCGCGAAAGAAGTCTTGCCAGCAATTGGTACTAGACTTCTCATGGACTTATACTGCAACATCCCGGAGCACTTCATTACAAAATTTCATCATCTACACACTCGAAGTACGTTCCAATATAAAGGGTGATGTGTACCTGTTGCTAATTCCTCATACAGACGTATATTAATCATGAAGCAAATCGTGTACACCCTAGACCTTAGTCCTTTGGACGTACTTCTTGAATTTTGCTCTCAAATTGAGACGAAACAACCCGAAATTGTATCATGCTCGGTGACGGATCGCGCGGTCGCATCGTTCAATAACAACTCTACCTTTCCCCTTGGGATTCCGTTACCCCCAGAGCTCGTTATGGAGGTTGCTAGATATGTGGGTCCTCTTTGGTTACCAAATTTCAGGACGGTGCACTCACGTACCTATCAATGTTCAGGTAGATTTCTCGACTCTCAAACAGCTTCGATTAGCATGCAACTACACGGATTCGTGTGTAAAGCATCTTGTCCTCTCATCGGTCTGCTTGGACTTGAGCAGATCGCGCATGACGGCGAGCTTGTCCCTCCTATTGGCTCTAGTATCTGATAGCCTTCCGTCATGTCAGTACATCCGTCACGTCCGCATTCGCTCTATGTTCCCCAGAGTTTTGGATMGTCGTTCTCTTCGTTTGGCAGAAGAMATTTGCATGAGGTTCTCTTCAAGAGATCTCTTTGCAATGCGGGTAATCGAGTTTGCTTTAGGGCCTGCTCTGAAACGCTTGCAACGTCTTCAGAGTGTTTGGTTAGTTTAACCTTTGGCTTAAATATGTGCTTACGTTTTGTTTATTAGGTGGTCTCCTTCATACCTTGACCCTCCTTGGTCTCTTACTGCTATTTCCTAYGCATTATGCGCCGCTCCRRCCCTGGAAGCAATTACTYTGGACTCTTCCCTCCCACTGTACACATTGCTTGCACTCGGTGATCTTCCTCCATTAACCCACATCGTGCTTAGCTTCAAGGACACACATCTGGAKGCTATGCTATCTCCACTTTCCCCCTTCTCGACACTCCTGTCAAAGAGCACTACTTTGCGAGGCATAACGCTGGCTACTCAAACATCTAGAGTTGATCAGTCTYATCTTCGTCCTAGTTCTCTGGGAGATTTTTTGGCGCACTTGACACCACTATCTCTGCAATACCTTAACGTACAATCATCGCGTATCGTTTTAGACGCTAGCATGGTTCGCCATTGCCAGCGCCTCACATGCTTGTGCCTCGATCAAAAGAATCCTGATTCCCATCCTGACCCCTCGTTTTGGGAAGCTCTTCAAGGGGAGCGAGTAGAGCTTACTGTGATACGATCGGGAATCACCAATGAATCACTGAGTTCCTTCGTTGGCTTTCTTACTTCGTATTCTGGTTTAGTTCACCTGGGAATCAGGATTGTACCGCATACGAGTATGGGTGAAGATGTAGTGCGGAGGTTCTACGAGGAAGCACTGAGCTCTCACGAAGCCTCTTTACAAAAACTTCAAGTCTTCCCTACTGCTGAAGGAGCTTGGTGCTTTTCGCAAATTCATGTAGCGTCGCTTTCAAAGTATATACAACTTACAACACTTAGTGTGTGTCTGACCATTAAAGATCTGCACGCGAAGCTTCATGATCGATCTAATCCTATTGTATGTTCAGATTCCCTTCCCTTCCCTGAGCAGCCGCTAACAAATTTTCAGTATCTCCTGCTCGAGCTTGCTTCCACGAAACTTCTGAAGCTACGTGATTTGCAAATGAGCAATGCGGACTTCAGGCGCTCTACGCCCTCCGCATTCTCTGAAAATAACATGCTTACCACAGACCCTCTCTTGATCTCATTCGATATCAAGCCGCGAGTGGAGAGACCAACAGCGTTGCACGTAGAGATTGGCAGAGCGAGTTTCGGATGGATTTAATTAAAATGACCAGAGTATATCTATGAGATCTAGTAGCACGAAATCTACACATTACGGTTACTGGAACTACATTTATTTCGCCCCTCGAAATTCGAAATCTCTGAACCTACCGAACAATTGACTTATGTGTCTCGGGAGATTCGTTATGGATGTTGTCCTGTACCCTGGGCCGTTTGTGGATTGAGTAAAACCGCCAGAGAAACATATGATTTGTCGTGATACCTTTTTGGTCGGCGACACATTAATAACAGCGAATTTGATACTATATGGGCCTAGAAACACTACTAACGTATTCAAATACAGTGTAAAACTAGCCATATCAAGACTCGTTGTGGCACCGTGTAACAGCCTTTCAATTCAACTAGGTCACTAGGTCAACAACAAAGAATAGAAGTGGTAGACGATTGGTATGCAGGTAAATTAATAACAGGAATCAAGCACTGATCCTAGTATAACGTGCCAAACCGGCGTTCAAGTCCTACTAGTCCTTATACACCAGCTCCCAAGTCCCATTCCTGAGTGTATGGTAACTTCAAAAACCTCGTGTACAGTACTAAATCCTTTAAAACAAGCATTTACAAATATTATTGCGGTGTAGGTACCCCAGAAGAGCGTCCTTAAGCTTGGAGGAGGCATGCACAGATGCGGCGCCTGGACCGAGGTGATACACTTTCCCACCCATCCGTGTTCAATGTAGGTTCAATGGCCGTCTAGCTTTGAATTTGAGCACTGCTCCGACTCTTTTCCTACCTTGGTATCATTATGTTTCTAGTCTAGATCTTACCAACGACAAGGTCAAGTATACGTATGAATTAGGTTTCGAAATGCATCGCAGACCGAAGAGGGATCGCGGCGAATCGTATGGTTTGCGGGTGGTTGACAAACGGCCCCGAAACGGCCCAGAATAGTTCAAACTTCAAAGGTCTGGGTACTTACCTGGACCCGTACCCGTACGCGTCGAGCTCCGATCCAGGAGATTTTTCCAGATGTGCAAGATCTAGATCATGATTAATCATCGATATCTCCTCTCCTGAACGCGTACGTGATGCCGTACATCTATGTACTTAATTATAAGCGCTAGCTTATGCCCTGCATTCCAACAACAACAAGTTCGGGCCGGTATAGTGACACCCGAAATTCCATGCATATGCGCATTGCTCATGCCGATCGATATCATGGTTATCCCAATGTCATGATCAAATAAATTAAATTAAATGAATAATAAAAAACAATATACAAGCAAGTTTTGTTAATGTTGCTCATCCCCCGAGATCAATAGGGGGCGTTCCTGAAAGGGATGTGATATAAGTAGGGAGAGAGAATGGGACCCGAGGTATACCCAGGTAACCTCTGCGTGTTTTTACCGAGGGCTATGGACAATTGCTGTAGTCCAGCACTCACGACATTTTGTCTGCCACAGGAGCTGGTAGACAATATCGTAGGGCACCTTCGCCACCATAAACGTGCCTTACTTACATGTAGCTTGATTGCTACTGCGTTTGTCTCTCCTTCACAAAAGCTACTCTTTCGACACATCACAATGACTTTTTCCACTCAACGAAACGATATGATCTTTTTCCAAAGCAGACCGCACCTCAAAGACTACATCTGTAGCCTTCGAATTGCTGTCTTAGATCGTTGGGATACAGGTCAATGGATCAACTTCATTTACGACGATTTCTTGAAGGATCTCCATCGCTTGCGGTCCTTAGCACTTGAAGCAGTCGTTTGGAATTTCATCGACTCTCGTGTTCAGACTTGGTTCTCAGGAGCCAACATCACTTGTCTTGAACTGAAAGGAATTAGGTTTGACCATAGCCAAGATCAAGACACCGCAATTGGAAACTTTTCGCACCTCGATGCGCTACATATTGAAAACAATTATCTTGGTCGTAGCTCATTGAACCTGTCCACAAATTCCCCTCGGCGTCGTCTTGTCACACCGACTACCATCACTTACAAAGGAATGGTCCTGGATAATGCAACTCTATCTACCCCGCATACCAATCTTACCAAAGTCCGCATGCTGAATTTTGAGTGCGGACAATCCAACATTGCTCTTTTAGAACGAATCCTAGGTGAAGCTGCAGCCAGTATAAACCATGTATCGTTCGAAGTATCATGGTACTCACAGGATGTCGTATTAGGTGTGTGCTTCTCTTTTGTGTTTTGCATCTCCCGATCATAATACCGTTGAAGTTGCCTTGCAACAGGGTCGACTTAATTTTGGGAATCTCGCTTCTCTCACTTCTCTCGAGTTGCGCATCAACTGTAGTTGCTGCCTCAGAGCTAGTGACGCATTTTATGTCGCTCCTCTCCTTGCCTCACTTGTTCTGGGGGATACTCAACTACGAGAAGTAGATTTAACCGTCAACATTTGCAACTTATACGTCGATGATGGGGAAAGAGAGCTCATTCTCGAGGAGACACTTTTAAATGTGCCTTGGCCAGAGATCGACAAAATGCTTTGCTCTAATGAGTTGAACCTCTTTAGAGTGAATGTTCATATACTCCGAAATTCATTCTGGCCGCATGTATTGGATCTCGAGATGTTTTTCGACAATCTTTGGAGAGGGCGCATGCTCCCTTTAGTCAATAGCTCCCGGAACTTAGCCATAGACACCATTGCACCGAAATCTAGTGGATAGCTATTACTGATACGTCCTGTAATATATCCATGTCMTCTTATATTATCTTATGTAATCCACCATCATATCTCATCGGAGACTTCACTTCCTGAACTCGCAGAGGTGAAACGCTATATCGACGGCTGGTTTTAGGAGCCTGGCTTGCCGTCCTAATTTGAGTATGGGTAGGTGCCAAAGATATTAGTTATTGATTTATGCTATCAACGGTTCACTCTAAAATCGACAGGACGCATCTCCTGATTCTAATAACCCACTGGACCGCCGGGAAATGGATTCCCTTACATCTAAATCTCGTCTGAAAGGTGACTAGCAAAGTATGAGCGAGGAAGAATCATATGTATAGAGCAGAAAGTATACCCCGACCAGAGGAAGAGGGCAAGAATAGACACTACCGATGGAGGATGACGTTCTTTGCGAGATGAAAGACTGTCTACTGTTACCACATCCGTGGATAGTAGAATGGCCTGACATGCGACACGGAACCACAGGAGAGATCGTTTGAAGAGTGGTCTGGAACTCTCCCACGGGTTGAGATGTGGCAATAGATTGTTCCAGTCCAAGTTGTCTCTTGTGAACCTCTGGAGTAGCTGCGAGGGATTGGTGGAGGTGGTTCCTAGCGTTGAGCCTGAAAACCCGTGAGTAACCTTATCCCAGCGTAAATACAAGGGGTCCTTACATAGCTAAGAATGAGTTCACATAGACTTGCCGGCGTCATGAGTATGGCAAGCACTCACTCAAGGAGATTCCACTCACGCTTGGTCAAGATGAACTCCACCCCTAGAAAAATGAAGTTGTGCTTCCAGATTGCAGACTGGGCTTATCAGCATTGTATATCTATAGCCCACTTGCGATATATATACTTACCAGGATAATTGCGGAGAGTGAACAGAATCTGTTAAGCTCAAAGTTCTCAGAGTTGGTCAGTCTTCATAGCGGTAAGTGTTTCTCACGAAGTCAACACTCCTGTGCTCAATGTATACAAGAGAATACGAATCATAGTCGAATCAACACTGAAAGTAATGCCGGCATTAGCGGATGTTATACAATATATGGTTTATGAACACCCACTTCTGTATCCCAGTACGCGTCTTCACAAAGATAAAAGAAAGTGAGGATGCAATGATGAAATCAGAGAGTGTTGAAGACCCCAGCGCGTTATAAGTGACAATTTCTATTTGGGTCCTCTTGGCCACCAAAAGAACAAGTTGAATATCTCAGAACGAGAATTTGAGGTACCAAGACCTACTTTCGGACCTGCGGCCATAGTAAAATCATCGAGAACAAATCTGAGAGTGTCTGTTTAACAGAGGCTATCGAGGAGTGAAAGCTGTTTTACACTGTATACAAGAGCGCTAGAGAGCGGTCAATTTCTGTTTCGTTGATTTGATCAGGCCACCTCTTACCGATTGACATCCCAACCCCGATCAGCCAAAAGAGAACCTATGTATGCTATGCATCAGCCCTAGCCGAACATGGTCGCCGAGATAAAGCCTCCAGTCTTACAGTAATACGAGGTACAATTGCCCGTCGACGCCAATAAGGAAAGGTGGCAGTCCATACTATGGATAAATGAAAATCGAACAGAGGGTGGAAGGAAGAGCCACTTACATTTACAGACTCTGTAGATATATAGCCTTAAAAATCCCATCATTCAGTGGGTAGTTGGAAAATGAGAGATAGAGTTTCACCCTTCAACTGAGACGACCACCAGGACCTGTAGGGTTAGGAAACATTAAGTGTATAACGAAGTCCATCTTCTAGATACTTTTCTTACGTCTATTAGAAACAAGGCCTAAAAACCAGAATGAGCGTGGCTCTGACTACTACTAAGTAAGGACGTATTCTTGGAACACTAACCTTGAAACTCCACACAACCTTCACCAGCGCGGAGGGATTTCCGTACTCGGAGATAAGATAATGATAGAGGGTATACGCAGTGAGCGCGACGTGGAGAGAATCACAAATCCTTGAACAAATGAGATTACATAGCTAGTATGAGGAATTCAGTTGCTCGTACCATAGCCAGATGACCTGGTATAATCAGAGAGAGCACTAAACCTCAAGATAAAATAAAGCGTACCGGAAGCTNGTATAGGAACCATGTGTCGTGGGTATAGGTACGAAAATAGAGAAAGACTTGTAAGTTTGTGACACCATATAATCTAGGACAAGTATCAGTAAACACGAAAAGGTCTGGGGTAGGTCTTACGCACACTGTGGAAACAATGGTACCAATGTAGAGAGCTCCAAAGGTATCATTCAGATCAAAAGTGAAGGAAGGAGTTGCTGGAAGATGAGAAAGCGACATGGAATATGAAGAGCAGATGGCCAGCCAGAGGAAAGTAACGGTTCGTCTGGTAGGCCTTTATATGTTTGAACTTTACGTCTTCTTACAAGCCCCATGGATGTCAAGAACTAGAGCCCGCCCAACTGATGTAAGAGACCAATCATCACAGCCTGTTCAGTAGTTTAGAGAGTTTGGATCCACGGGGCTTAGGTGGTTTAGGGATTTGATTCCAGAATACACTGGATCCCAGGAGGGCCTGAAGGTGGAATATCGGCTTGGTTTAGTTACGAGACTTAGATCGTAGCATAGATAGCATGGTCGTGGAATATATCAAAGGAGGGAGCACATATGCCATTGCTTAGGACTCAGTAGGTAGACGCACCGAGGTAAAAGCCAAAANGTAACGACCACTTCGGCCCGACCTTGGAAATTCTTGATGGACTGTGACGCAGAGTTCGAGTACTCTAATCTAATCCACTGTCTTTCTTCTGTACAAAGTTCTTCAATACACTCGGGACCGCTAGTAAAAGTATCGCTCCAGTGCAGGTATAATCATGCCTCCTGTTGTTCTTATCACCGGATGTTCTGAGGGTGGAATTGGATTTGCTCTGTATGTGTTCTCATCCTGCATTATCCCTAAGTCATATTCACCGAAGAAGTTGTCAGGAATTCCTCCGCAATGGATGCAAAGTATACGCGACTGCTAGAAAAATTGAAGCCATGCAGAGTCTCGACGGCCCAAACATTGTAAAGCTCAAACTCGACGTGACCAAGGACGAGGACGTGTTGGGAGTTGTGCAACATGTACTGGAGGACTCCGGGGCCCTAGACATCGTCGTGAACAACGCTGGATCTCTTGCTGCGGGTGAGTGAATGCCCTAAAATATCGGACTCGGATGCCTGACGACGAATTCCCCGTTGCATAGGTCCTCTGATAGACCAGACCATAGACTATGCGAAGCAAATTCTCGACACTAATACCTTGTCCGTATTAAGAGTGTCCAAAGCTGTAATTCCAGCCATGGCCTCCCGTAAAAAGGGATTGATTGTGAACATTGGATCCGTGGTCGGAGAACTGTGAGTACCATTGCATCCGGTCCATTCCTGGTGACTTACTAATTTCGTGCGGACTCCAGACCCACTCCGTGGAACGGATTGTATAGTGTTTCGAAAGCAGCTCTACAGAAGATAAGGTACTTGGTTTACCATCGGAATCTCTCCTCTCGCGCCTTTAACCTATCCTCAGCGAAGTGCTTTCCATGGAGTGCCGTCCATTCAATATCTCTGTCATGCATGTTTCCCCGGGTGCCGTGGAATCAAACATCGCAAAGAACCAAAGCAGCAACTTTAGACTTCCAGAGGACTCACTCTACAAGTCTTACATCGACAACATTCTTGCGCGGATCCACGCCAGCCAGGGAGCTAACAAAATGTCGAGGGAAGTGTTTGCCAAACGTGTGGTTGGCAAGGCATTGAGTTCCAATCCTCCCACCTATATGACTTTAGGTGGGCACGCTCTCACGTTCTCTATTCTCAAATGGGTTCCAAGGGCTTGGGCGCTCGCTTTGATGTGGTGGATACATTCAAGGAAACGGGCAACTTGATAGAGCCTATGGGAATTGGGAGCTTTGGGGGAACTTCGGAGCCGATTACTAGCAGCCTAGGGACACGCTCACCAACTTGCGGCTGAGGAACTCAGGAAGTCAAATGTTCATTACACGCCTCGAGTACGCCGCATTTCCCGGTGCAATACAAGTAATGTAACAAGAGACAATATCATCCCACTTAGTTCAAGAGAAAGTATAGAACGGTCTATCTGGGATATTACATTTAAGTTAAGCTCCAAACAACCGGGTATCATATTGTTATTGCCCCAAAAACGACATGGAAATTCGGATTCCTCAATGCTCGTCACGTGCGCACCACTTCAACCTGGACTTCCTTCCATGGTCGACGCCTTTGACACCCAGCCAATTCTGTATCTCCATCCCTCTATACGTATTTGAACAGACACACCGCGACCATCTTCCCAGATCTGTAGAATGTCGAAATATCCTGATCATCTCACTGCCAACTTTCCGTCCAAGCTAACAAAGGAACAAAAGTCGCGAGCTCGCCGTGAGCCGTCAGGAGTGTTCTCGCTATTCCAGGCTCCCCAGATCCAACAATTTAAGGAGGCTTTTCAACTGATAGACCACGACAAAGATGGCTGGATCAACGAGAGTGATTTGAAGGAAATCTTCAGCAGTCTTGGTACAGTTACAGCTCTGACGCCCATCTCCTACCTCCACTGAAAGAGTCCACAGGAATATCGCCACCCAAACACATGATGGACGAGCTCCTGAATTCGCGACCAGGAAACCATATCCGTGGGTCAAGTAACGACGAGTCGCCCTCAGGCGATCGTGGTATCAACTTTACGATGTTCTTGACGATGATGAGCGAACGGTTGTTTGAGTTCGACACCGAGGCAGAGTTGATCGAGGCGTTTGAGAGTTTCGATGAGAACGATAGTGGGACTGTTAAAGTGGATGAAATGAGGAAGTGGCTAGGGGAGATGNCAGATAGGATGGATCAGCGGGAGGTACGTTCGCTCTTTGCTATCTCCCTGATGCTTCAACCGACAGTCATTTTCACAGATAGATAGGCTACTGAAAGGACCGTTTACAGATCGACAAGGGAACTTTAACTATCGGGAATGGGTCAAAGTTCTTAGAGTAAATGAAGACAATGACGATGGGAAGGCACCGGCCACCACCGCCTAATGATAACCTCTTTACGGATAACACGGACGCATATGATATCTATCCTACACCACTGTATCTAATCAGACACATTTTGAAACTCTTTCGTGAGCTAAGGATTCGGAATACATCCAAACACCCGCGAAATGGTGCGGCAGTAGTGCTACTTGGTTATGTCACTCCGTCCTGACGAACTGCGATCATGGTCATTCAATTTGTGCGGATGGTTATACGATAGATTTGGTGCTCAAGATGACATACAAAAAAGAAACGGGTCGTTAATTATGCGAAACCGGCGCATTATGCAGCGCTCGTAGCTTCTTTGCGTGGTATGAGATGGTATGTCGCTTTCGAATTCCGGTATTTTCTGCCTCTCCTACTTGCTTCCGTCTACTCCAGATACGGTACTTTGGATGACGATCCATCATCCATCTAGGCCAGGACTTTGCACGAACCTTGGCTGCTCTTGCGTAGCTTGGCTAAGATTGCTTCACTTGTGTTAATTGGATGAACAGACAACTGTAATAAAATCTCATCACGATGTTCATTTCCATGCGCAATCCAAACTGCTGGTGGCGAATCACCTTTGCTGTCCTGCTATACCTTGCTTGGCGCTTGTGCTGTTCATTTTGTGAATGAAGGCAACCTCCGTGACTCCTTGATTCTCAGGCTATGCTGTAAAAGGAGATACACACTCGCCCACAACGAGTCTGTAGATTATACTTGGCTTGCCTGGATCCTAAGGAGGCTTGGCGGATGAGGGGCGCCGAGTGCTAGTAAAGACTGCCAAGTGGATTGGCTCGGATGAGGCTAGATCGGAGAGAGATGTGATCGCGTGGCTCTGCGATAAGGTACGTCGCTGCTTTGTCGCAATGTGTATGTACTTTGTGCTGGCGATGACAAGATCGCAGCTTTCATTACAGTGGTATGTAATCGGGACGAAAGAAAACGTGCTGAAGCCTCTGGATTGTCTGTTTAGCTGATTCGGGGGTTTGGAATGACCCTCTGGCATGAGTCTTTTGCGTTTTCGAGAACGGTTAAGAGACGGAAGATCACTTGCTGACTTTTTAAAGGTCTGGACTTCCACAATGTCGAGTTGGTGGCGCAAAAGGAGCTTCTAAGGTAGAACAGAGTAGATGTGGATATAGACATCAGAACCAGAGCTATATCTTCAACGATTCTCAGGCAACTCTCGGTGGAGGAGATGAGCCCCAGTCTGTGGCAAGAGGCGATGATTTCCCGATTGGGGTCCCGGAGCGGGGTCGGCGTGTCACCGGGAATCATCGACTCATACTCTTGGCAGAAAAGAATGTCTTGGGGCTCTACTCGATGCCAAGCCCAAGCATCTATGTGGTGGTGGGCATTCCGGGCGAACGTTTGTGCTTTTCTCGGGGGAAAAATGAGGGTGAGAGCGGAATTTGAAGCTCAGAGTAGATAGGTGCCAACATAAGGAGCTCAACGGCAGGTCCGTGCCGAGGCGGAGTGCGAAAATGAAATCTGAGTCYGGGAGGAGTGCCCTGAGGAGAGAAAAGGCTTGGCCTGGATCGATCACTGTCTTGGATCGAGTTGTCTTGGCGAGTGTGGGATACTTAAGTGACGAAAGATGGATTTCAGCGTCGACGACTTCAGACGCCTCGTACCCTTGGACGTCCTCCAACACGCCCTCCCGCCATTTCCCGCTTACCCAAACCTAATGACAGCATCCCTCCCGCCTTCCCCGCCCTATGCTGCCGACGGCTCCGTCTCTCCCCCAGCTTCGGCCGACAACTCCCACTCTCCATCTGAGCCACAGGTTGCTCACAGATGTCTTTGGGTCGACTGCACCCAGTCATACGCAGACCCCGAAGCCCTTTACAACCATCTCTGCAACGACCACATAGGCAGGAAGTCCACTAATAACCTCTGTCTTACCTGTAAGTGGAAGGACTGCGGCACTTCCTGTGCGAAGAGAGATCATATCACTAGTCATTTGCGGGGTCAGTAGCATTCCACTTCACCAATCACTCCCAGCTCACAGCATCCGCAGTCCACACTCCCCTTAAGCCCCATATTTGCGAGGTAGTTATCATGCGTGGCTCATATCTAGTGTCTCATCTAATCCCCTCCTTAGATTTGCAAAAAATCTTTCAAACGTCCTCAGGATCTGAAAAAACATGAAAAGATCCATACCGAGGAGCACCAYGCGCAGCACAAGCACTCGAAAGCCATTACCGTCGTAGATCCTGCCTATGTGCAAAGAGTTCGTGGTGACTCTGAGTCCAAATCCACAAAGCCCAATTCCCTCAAAGCTCCCAACTCTCGCTCCAAGTCTCATTCCTCATCCGCTTCAGAGAGTATGCATAGCAACTTCTCCGGCCGCCTCAGTATGCTGACGTCTTTATTTTCTGTCAGGTTCCCATTTCGGCCTTCTGCNTACCCCCTCTCCCGAGCTTGCCCATGCCGGAGCACATCACCATCACCATCCCTCTGCAGATGACCTTCTTCTACACAACCAGCTTCCCTCATGGGAGGTCCTCCGCCCCGACGGCTCCCCGCCCGTCTCGGCCGGTTCAAAACGCTCGCACAGTTATGATGTCGATGAGTTCTTCACTGATATGAAGAAGCGAAGAGTTAATCCTTCTTACGACCCTCGTAAGTCTATTAGGCATAATATGCTATCTAATCATCTAAACTTACCATGGAGTGTAGGGATGGCGGAGCGTTTGAATAGTCTTGCATACGCTCATCAGCTGAACGGGGGACATCCTGTTCCCAACTTCAATCCTCGTTCTGTTTCTTTTGACATTCGTACTCCCGAGGAACTAGCTGCCGTCAACGAGTTCCTCGTGACTTTGGGACGTGATGTATCGCTCGGTCACGCTGGGCGGCACTCACAACCCCAGCCACCGCCTCCGTCTGCCAATTCCCTTCCCCCTGATTATTTCGATCCCATCAGCCTTTCGCAGTTGGGACTCGCTGGTATGCCTGGCCTTGGTCCCGCGTCTTTCTCACACGAGTCGTATGCGCCTGCCCAACCGCAATATCCAATAAACAACAACTATCAATCCAACCGTTCGTCCATGCGTAACTCTGGATATGGTGGGGGTATGTATGGTGGAGTTAATGACTCTGCTCTCTATTCTGGAAGTAACGACTACTCTCACTCGGATCGCCGCTCGTCGATGTCTAATAAATATGGTCAATCCTTGGGTGCTGGCTATGGTCAGGGATACCATCACCCCACACCACCCTTGGAGGGTAACTCCCCGCATTCTTCTGCCTCTAGCCCTGCTTCCACCACACCTCCTCAAATCTCACTCGCTATGCCCGAATTTGACTACGTCCGTGCGCCACGAGGGTCGGGTCCTGTGCCTACCTTGTCGCCTGTTGACTTCATGTCGAACCAGATGCGGCCGATTGTGCCTCTGAAAAGCGTCCCGGGAGAGAACACCGCTGCTGCCGCTCCACGTCCCGTGGAACCTAAATTATCGCAGAACGTACACCGCGGTCCTCCAGCGAAACTTCAGCCATCTGCAGCTTCGTCGGCAGCTTCATCATCCAAGCCTGGGTCGTTGTACCCGCTTCTGACATCGGGCGATGCGCAATACAAGTTGGCACCTTTGCAATCCCGGTACCGATCGCCTTCGCCCTTGTCCAGGGACTCTACTCCCTCTACTTCTCCTACTCCTAGCCACAGTGAACCTACCGTGCTTCCCAGCATACGCACTATAGATTCGGCTCGCTCATCGTCGGAGGAACTTGCCCAGGAGGTCGGGAGGATTGAGCTCGAGAATAGGACGAAGGATGTGCCCATCGAAGACAGAAAGAAGCATGCTGAGTTGATCAAAAACCTGCTTGTCGCAATCAACAAGGACTTCAAGGAGAAGTTCGGTACTCCTCAGATGAGACCGAAGACACCAGTGGTGATGGATGTCGAGATGGTCGCAGTGCAGTAGGTTCGAGTGATGAATCATGTATTACCTTTTTCTCTCCCTCTGTTGCAGGTGTCGTATCACCCTCAAACTAGTTTAGTGTATCTATGTTGCCTATTTCCTCTGTTTTGCTACATCATTATTTTATTTTGCGCACTCTGCTCTTTTGTCATGTAAAAACAACAATTAAATTTTGACAACACAATAATAATACAACAAGAACACGATGATCATCACTTCATTCCTCCAAGTTTGAGTTTGATTTTCGGCGCTGAAGTGGAAGGAGCAGGACTACCAGTTCCAATACTGTTGTCATCGTCGATGGCGTTCGATAACATTGGCGGACTTGTAGCCAGAGGTGATGGCACCGCGGCTGAATATCCAAAAGATCCCGCGCGGTTGATATTGAAATTGGCTGCGGTAGCAGGTGGGCTAGATGCAGAAGGTGTTGCAGCAGGGGCTGCGCCAGTGTTGAATTCGGCCCAACGAGGACACTTGCGATTCGTCTCTGCAGTGACACGTACCCAATATGAGTGGGAAGATACGAAAATAACGGATGTGAAAGCACATACTCATATGACCCATCTGTCCACAGTGCCCGCATCGTCTCTGTAATCCGATTCACCATGTCAGGACCCCCATTCTACGATGAATAATACGAGACGAAAGTCACGTACCGTCGTGTCTGGCTTGGCAGGTCTGTTCAGGAGCATTGGAGTGCCACCTTCCTTGACAATCTTGGCGTTCTTCCTATTCAAACGTCTTTCTTGGTTCTTCTTCATCCGCGCAATCTCTTCTTCGAGTCTATCAAATGTAAGTCGAGATTAGCATGGAACATTGAACCAGAGAATACGAAGACTTGCCTCTTCTTGGCCCTCTTGTCCTTCTCAATATCTCCAGTCGGTGCTAGACTATCTGCGAGAGTGGCTTCTTCTTCAATAACTTGTCGTCCCCGTACATAAGCACGTATCACAGCTGCATCCCGGACAATTTCCGTTTGCCATTCACCGCCGATCTAGACACGGTCAAATGACAAGTGGTCAGACGTGTTCCCAGAACAGTGGGACGGTAGCAACTTACCAGACGTTTTATCCGTAAAACTCTACGAGCATCTTCGGGTCGCGTGCTGCCTTCGCGTTCCATAGAAGGTCCCCGACTAAAGGCAGGAGATGGTGCAGACGATGGTCCAGCCAGGGGAGAGTTCACCGAAAAGACTGATCCGTATCCACTTCTATGCTGTGGCGGCGGAGGTGGGGGCTTTGAAGCCTCTCGGTCGCGCNTTTCGTCTTCCGCTGTCAGTGGAGGCTCGTCCTTGCGACTCAAGGAATCGAATTGAGCTTTCCATATCCGCTCGATTTCGGATTTGTAAATCTGTTGTTGCTCCGCGACATTGTACCGATGTGCTGACTTGGGCCGACTTTCTGCCTCAGCTGGAGATAATTCATTGTAATGGAGAACCAGAGGGCAAAAAGGAAGACGTACCCATTTTCTGGTCATAGTCCTCCCCAGCTTTAACGAATATCTCCTTCATTGAGATTCGAATAAAGCTGAACGCTTCCCCACGCCCTGATGGATCACCTTCACCGTGGAGTCTAAGCATGGCTTTCGCCTGGGTTGCGAAGAGGAAGTTCTTTGTCGTGATCCACGGTGCAAGCTGTTGTTCGATTGACAGATTCGTTTCGTCGCCATCAGCATTGTCGGCAGTTTGGCCATATCCTGAATCTTGTAGATGGCGCTGTCCCACTTGCATACTCTCCGTCAAGACAACCTGCTCTGGTTCCACCATCTTCAACATATCAGCGTCCGAGGGTATCGTCAGTGTCTCCTTCAGCCGCCAGAACCCTTGATGTGGCCCTCTTCGATGATACTCCATAAATTCCTGTAAATTGTACGGGTTAAAAGCATACATTCGTTTAGAAATCTGGTGCTCACCTTCAATCTTTGGCGCATCTGTAACTCGTTCTGGTCAGGGAAATATTTCATAAGTCGCGATATCTTGAGGCGTTCCTCGACGCTCTTCCTCAGGAGCTTGAATGCTATGATCTGTAGTCGGTACTTGATGGTGTTCGTTATCTTGCGAGAATGAGGCCCGGGAACCTCGGTCACAGGATACGTCTGTCCAATAACGAATAGGTTCTTGATTTCTCTCAAGAAGTATTTGGCCTCTCCCTTGACAGTATGCCTGCGATAGATCAGTGAAGGTCATGAATGTGACCTTGAGCATTACACACCGAACTACGAGAAAATCTGTTGGGTATGCTTTATGTTTGAAAAGAGGTGCGCGAACAAGGTTATTGTACAGAGCAGGTATCGTTTGTCCTGGGTATACATAGCCAAATTTCATGAAAGGGGATTCGTCTTGAGGCTCTAGAACAAATGGGACACCCAAGTCGTTCTGACTGAAAGTCAATACAAGATGGCTAAAATGACACGAAGATGGGGTACTACCTTAGGGACATGCTCGTCCTTCTCATCCTTTTTCCTATAGTAATTGACAAGGATACTTCCCATGCCAAAATTTGGNATGATAGGCGGATGCTCCTCCTAGAAGAAGGTCCGTCCATAAGGGTGATACACAACATGATCAAGACGTACCGAGTATTCCCACAACACGAAATTACTTGTATCCCGTAAGCTAAGATCACTAGTTTGCCGTAGACCTTCGCCGATGTTCCCGCCTCTGCCCAGTTTCCTACCAGCCTTATCTTTCTTTTTCTTCGCGGTACGCACTTTGGTGAACCGTAGCTCGATGTTGGAAGGGAATTGGAGAGCTGGTCGATGGAACGAACGTGCTTCCTGTTTGGAAAGACGCGTTTTGTACTGGCGGACAAGATTAGATGATGTAGGTACGGGTCGATTTTGGCAACATACGAATGGCAACTGCAGTTTTTGTGCAGGATATGCATGTTCTACGGTGAGTTGTCCAAATGTCTGCCGTACACGGTGTCGAGCATCCTTCGAAATTTCATAGAATTGATCGTTTGACAAATTGAACTTGTCCTTCACTTGGCCAGCGTCTGCCCTCAATCGTTTCTTGGGGCGCACGGTTTCGACTAGGATTCGTGGTTTTGAACAAATGAACGTGCAAGACCTCGATGGAGGACATACCTGTCCGCTCTTCTGGAATAACGTCATCTTCGTGGTTGTATTCGAGCTGAGTGAAATCACGGAACGGAGTGTTGGGGCTCCAGATAATACTTTGAGTCCACGCTCCAGATTCTAGTTGTTTGTTTGCTGGTGTAGTGAGATTATTCTCAGGAAGACGTGCTTTGGACTCCTTGTTCTCGGGCTCGTACACAATCTGATCTTCCCAATTTGACAAGAGTACCAAGTCGAAGGTTCGATCATGTAATGGCAACGAAATTGCGACGTCTGTCTTATCTCGACCCTTTGAGAGCAATTAGAGACAATGAATGTAGTAGCGGTTATAGTGCAAACCTCTAAAGCCCGTCTGAGATCAATTTCAACACTACCAGATGAAACCGCTGCTTCCACGCGTTTACTCTCTACTTGCCGTTGAGTGTCGCCGACAATGGATTCGAGAAAAGCTCTGGGAATATCTCTTCTCCTGGGGTAAACAGTTTCAACTGATTTCTGTCTCAGAAACGGAATATGAGAATGGATTGCAGGTGCCTACTATGAAACATTCGTTTAGCCAGACGGGATTTCTTTACAGTTTGTCCCTTGAACAGTTCACTGAAATCGAGAATTCTGTCCTTTTCAAAGGCTGGAAAGCGCTCATAGACACTTTTTGGACGCTCCACCAGTTTCTTGACGACACGCACTCGCTTCTGCTTCTGCTTTTTACGGGGACCTTGGATGTATACACCGACGTCTTCAGATCCCTCCTGCTGCATCTCCAAGTCAATTTGAGACTCCCAGTCCTCTCCCGTGTCAGCCCCNACAGCTCCCTCTTCATCCCACTTGTCATTGTATATCTGACTAGAGCTGAGAGATGGAAGGCCAGAAATGCCGAGTTGATTACTGAGTCCGGAACCACTGGGAATAGAAAATTCGCTGAGGATATTGTTCAGAGAGAATCCAGTGAGGGCAGAAATGGCATCATTCTCGTCTTTGTTCGCCATATGGGTAGATGGAGGATGTTTCGGCAGTTAATGCTGAAGGAAGCATGCACCTTGGATGTTGGTGGGCACAGTCAGAGTTGCGAGGCCCGGGTAAAAATAATGCCTTTCCAAAAGCGGACATTGACTGTCGACGCGTCACAATCAGCATGAAAACCGGGGCGCGTCACTTGCCTTCACACTTACTCTTCAGCATTTACTTACTCATGGACAAAGCTCTCGCTCAGAAACTAGACGTACGCGAATATGCCTCGGAAATATGGCATTCGCTCTAATTGTATTCTAGAATTTCCACAAGGAAATTAGCGCTGCAGGCGAGGAGATCGTTTTCAAGAAATTCCCGGCCAAGGTACGTCTTCATTGCATCTTTCCAGCCATGAAATTGTTCCTCATTATTCAGATACTGTATGTATACCAAGCACACTATTCAGAACTTAGCTCACGTATTGGAAAGAGAGCTGCAAGCCAGAATAGTAGCGTCCAACTCCCCCGACTCTCCCTTCAATCTCAGCCACGCAAACAATCTGACAGATATAGCGGTGTACCCCCCTCCAATACAACCACCAGAACAGGAACCACAATCCAAGAAACGGAAACTGGATCTAGGCGAAGATGGTCCAGGCAGTCTGTTTCAATCAGGGAGGTTCCCTAATCTCGTTGTGGCGAACGAACACATGAAGATGCTTCACGAGGTCATTAAGAGGGAGTCAGAGATATTTGCAGAGGATGTGGTGAGAGCAAATGTTATGGACCCATGACATACGTCTGAGCCCCGTTCAGGATACAGTGAAGTTGTGGGTGACCTTAACAATGCCCAAGTACGTCGCATTTAGTTTCTATCCTGCCGTTCGTTAATTCAAAAATGACTTGAAGAATCGAAGAGTGAGTCTTATATATCACCTCGATTCTTGTTATATTAGTACTTAGCCTCTCTGAAGTGGCGATAACTTTGGTCAGCTCTTTCTATTTCACTCAACCCCATGTTCTGACAAGCCATTCTCTAGGTGTACAAATACAAGAAGGTTAGTGTCTCTATTCTGTCTTCATAAGCCCTTGGGCTAACGAATCCAGAGGTCTTGTCGGAGTTACAACGTGCTCAAGAAAGCGCTTACAACCTTCGCGACGTGTCCCGGCAGGATCACCTCAATAGGGCAAAGATCTGTTCCAAATTAATCAAATACCCCCATATCGAGGACTATTCTGTTCGTGCAATGGTTCCCGTACTATGTGTATTCTGACCCGTACCTTGATACGTAGATGGCATTGAGAGATCACGATGAGAAGCAACTCTTCTTTGCCCGACAGCACTTGATTGACCTACGCAACATGCATGCTGCGCTGGCAGATGTAATTCACAAGAATATCACCAAGGTCTGCATTCTCTCCATCGAGTCCCAACGTCCAGAGGATTGAAAAATCTCGTCGCCTCTAGATCCGTTCTCCTAAGGCAAATAATAGCACGGGATTGTACTAGTGTACGATAGACTACAGTGTATCATCAAGATTTCTTGCAAACGAGTTCACGTTTTAAATCGAGATGGTTTTGAAGATGTTGAAACCGTCCACAGCTGTGCTGATAACGGCTCCAGGGATCTGCGGATGCCAATGCACCTCCTTGACGTCCCGTTGTCCTTGGTGGACGAATAGAAGTTGAGGGGGTACATGTTCTGAAGAGACATCACCCATCTCATCCTCGTCGTGTTCAACGGATAGATCCCATAGAGTAATTTGATCATCCGAGGACGATGCAACAAAACAGGATTCGTCTGTGGGGTGCCATTCAATCGACGTGATGGGGCCTTTGTGCCAATTGAACGCAGCCACAGGGCTTGGGTCGGGTTCCCTATTGAACAAGCTAAATTTGTGATACGCTAGAAGTTTGAAAGACTAACCCTCGTTTCTTCACGTTTCGAAGGTCCCAAACTTTGATACCGCCCTCATCTCCTCCACTCAACAGGAGGTAACTCGAGCTTTTATTCCAACTGATGACATTCACGTCAGTCTCATGTGCGACATCGATTCCAGCGACACTTTTCCGCCCCTTGCTTCTTACGTCCCAAATTTGTACGGACTTGTCCGCAGAGCATGAAGCAAAGACAGTCGGCTCTGAAGGACTCCACTGAAGATCTTCTACACTTGAAGTATGGGACAGGAAGGGTTGGGAAAGTGGGTTGAAGCCCGAAGGGGTGGAGGTCGTGAGATATATTTTTGAATGGATATCTCCTGTCAGGAGGCGGAGTGACGAGGAACCAGAAGAGGCCCAGTCCATGGCGAATCCTTCTGCTCGTCCATGAGATTGGATTGTACATGCAGGTGTGTTTGTTCTGTTCTTGTCCACAGTATAACCCGGGACGTCAAGAGATTCGATGAGTGGCCGAATATCCCATATGTGTACTTTTCCTGTTTCTGCCCAGGATGCCGCATAGTAGGGTTGATCCACGGGGGGAAGACCTGTGGACGGTGGAAGGGGTTGGGCTCGTATCCGATTCACACCACCAACATGGGGGACAGAACGGTATTCCAGTACAGCATCTTCGTCTAAATTGTGCTCGTCGTCTTCGTCCTCATTATCGGAATCAGAGCTATCTAATGAGGACCAAACATGAAAAATACTATACAAGTTCGGGTAGAGAGAGACTCACTGCCATCGTTTTGAGTTTTGTGTAATGAGCTCATCTTGTAGACAAAGAGGGACGATTTGCTGCTACTTGAAGACTCGGCCTGTGCCCCGGTCACAACGTACGCAGTTGCGGGATATCTTTGCCTCTCGTCTCCGAGGTTATCTCTGAGGACGTCGAAGGATAGACAAGGCCAGTCCACACCCATAGCATGGCGCATTGTATACACCGAATCGTCAGCNTCCAAGACTTCATCCTTTCCTAGTGTGTGTATGCCTGCTAAATATGCTTCTGGGGCTGGAGGTTGTTCGTCTGACTCTTCAATCGGTGGAATGACTTCATCTACATCCATGTCTATACGAAGGAAATATATTATTCTATCAATGGGATACAAGTACGGAAGAGAATTATTCTAGATAAATACCATCTTCATTCTTTTCTGCGTCAGCATCGACCACATCTTCATCGGATTCGATTTCATCTTCCCAAGCATCCTCAAACTCTCCCATCTCATCATTTGTAGGTTGACGATTTGGTCCGTTTCCAGAAGCTTTCCGTGATGCTTTTCCAACGCTTGCCGTGAGTGTTTCTGTGGCAGATCTTTTGGACATGGTATGAGCAGCAGAATAGATAACCCAAAATTTGATCAGAAAATTATCTCCCGCGTCGATCATGCGCTCAGCACGTGACTGTCTTGGTATTGTGGCGCAAGAGGTGTGATCAGAATCTAGATCTTAAGCCGCTTGCACCATTCTGAACAAAATGGCGAACACAGAATTTAGTCTGGGATATAATTATGGAATCTCTCTTGACCAGGACAACTCTCCCGATCCCTCAATTTGAAAGTTATGCATCCCAGAGCTCCCTCCCCTTCTTTCAGAGCGTCTGTCGCTAATGAGGCACTCCGGAACAGCCGTCGGACGATTTACACATGAGTGGTACATCGGTAACACGAATAGATTTGGCCAGTATTCAGTCTTTGCGGCATCCAGCACTCCTGCCAATCATACACGGATGCTTACTGAGCTTTATGCAGTCTGAGAGGGTCAGAGATGCCGGCTGACGTGGAATATATCAGGAACTCAGAACCTTCCACGTCCTTCTTTAAATTCCACAGTTCAAAAGGCTTGAACATCCATCGTTCTCTTTTCCTTCCATACACATACCTTTTTCCACTTTCACTCTCACTCGTCTAAAATGACCACTATTTTCGTCCCTGAAGGGTGAGACCATATCTGTACAAGGGCATCGTCGTGGACTCAGTCGTCTAACGGAAATATACGCTCTAGATTCGCGTACACCGCAGCTGCCCTCGTTTCCATCCCATTCCTCCTTGTTGGTCAGACCATAGCCGTGGGTCAAGCCCGCAAGAAGGCGGGAATTGAATACCCCCAATGCACGCCATTCGTATTACATCCTACCGTCATCCCTACTTAACCTCATGCATTACAGTGTACGCGGAAAAGGAGGAGGCTGCAAAATCCCCTGCGGCTTTCAAGTTCAACTGTGCCCAGAGTCAGTGTGTCTATGCTACCGTATCAATGGGTTTGATTTTTGACACGGAAACCACACCCAGGGGCTCACCAAAACACACTTGAAGTTTTGCCTGCGATATTCACTACGTTAGCACACACGCTTGTTTCAAACTGCCTGATTGTTGATATATTGGTTTGCAGAACTTTGGTGTCGTCTCTTCAACACCCTCTCATCGCGGCCGGCGCCTGCGGGTTCTGGGTGCTCACCAGGATGCAGTATACCCGTGGTTATTTGAAGGACCCAAAACAAGTGAAGTTGTCGCGTCTGAGTGTTCTACGAGGTGTACTGATATCGGATTGTCTACAGCGTAACAGTGGAGGTGCTGCTTTAGGCTCTCTAGCGATATTGGGTACGTGGTTCATTTCTTCTTCCAAACAATAGATCTTACGAGGTTCCCAGGGCTTTTGGGAACGTCGCTATATACTGTCTACGAGTTGTTTCAAGCTGGTATTTAGGAGCCATTAGTACATCCATATAGTCGTTATAACTGCACCGCCGAACTACATTAGTTGTTGAGTTCAAAAGAAAACGGTTGAAAGGAATTGGAAATAAATAATTTGAAATTACGAACAACCCCAGTTCTGTGACATGTGACGCAAATATTAAGGCTCCGATCCTTGACTGTGAAGGATAGGAAGACGTTCGTGCCGCCCGATACCGGCCATGTTTCGACCAAAGTGTGCGACTAACAAGCTCCCGTCATCATCTTGCCAATTGCCACCATCATGCCCAACAACCCTCTGAGGCCGCCACTTCCCACGTCCTCCACAGACTTTGCTCTCCCCATGTCTACTGCTATACCAACTTCACCCTCATACCAGTCCTCAGATATCTCCTCAGCAAGCCGCACTCGTCGTCCAAGTATCATNACTACACGTCCCCNATACCTCTTCGGAAGCTAGACATAGCCCTCTCGCTACCTCTTCCTTTCCCCTGCCCTCAGAGCTAGAGCCATCGACAAGTAACTCACGCAATGACATCGGTCACTCGACTTTGGAGAAGAAACGTTCCGCTTCTGCCCCCCAAGAATTAGACTCCGCTTTCAGTGTTGGTCTTCCAACACCACCTCAGACCGCCCGACCTTCACCGGCACCTTTCATCTCCTCACTACAATCTTCCAAAGACTCAAGCAGACGTTTTTCGTTTCCGGTACGCAATCTTGGCACATCCAATATTTGAACAGTATATTAAGTTCATTTGCACACTATCTAGCAGAAATTGAAGCAGCCGAGGATATCTAATCTTCAAGCCGAGTCTCGTCCTAACGAGATTGAAGTGGAATCAGAGGCAGCCTTCCAACGTCTCATCGCTGACCTGCCCACAACTCCGCGCTCAGTATCAGATCGTGGCAGATACCCTGAAGAGGCAGGGCACGAGGAACCCGAGCAAGAGGAGGCCCCCAGTGACGACGACGAACCTGATGGCTACGGCTCTCCCTTTGCATATCCATCACGCCATAGTCGACCTATTGGCATACAACGTCCTTACACCCCCGGACAATGCGAGAACGGTGACTACTTTGGCTTGAGAGCGTCCTCGACTGAACGGAATCCCTCAGCTAGCACGCCGATGGACGTTGATATGGTGTGTCCCCGTGTTTTTTTCTTTGCTCCGTACTTTAAATCTCATTGGTTTTTTGCCCCAGCCCGCTGGTTCTCCCTCCTTATCCACATCCGCGCCTTCGGAATATTCCTGGCGTTACACACCGCCTCCGACGTCCAGCACCCTCCGGCCTGCTAAGCGGAAATGTAAGATGATTTTATCCGGCATCAAAACGTTGCTGCGTGTTAACCACATTTGTTTCATCTTAGATTCCTCAATAGAGGATAGGTACGAGCCTTACGCTACTACTGCTGCAAAGCGGCGCGCAGTGTCGCCGTCCTCAGCTCTGCTGCACCTACGAGAGCCACACCAACCTAGCAGCCTTGGTTCCCCGATTAGCCGCGCGCCGCTGCGACCGCCCATCGCAATCCCGGTGTCCACAGTATCCCGATCAAGAGGAAGCTCGGTGACGTCCTCCCCCATTGTGGGCCATAGGCATTCGTTGTCTCTTCCTCGATCCAGGAACAATAGCCCTAGTCCCATCCTTAGGAATATGGCACTAGGCAGTCCTCTTATGAGACCGCTACCCATCTTCCGAATGCGCAGAATGGGTGACGAGAGGGAGATAGAAGGCGCTGGAGAAGCTGTCAGCGGGCTGACTTTGCATGAAGGTTAATTCAGACGAAGTTGTTCAATTGTTGTGATCTATTTTTTATTGCTCTTGCCTAGCTGCTATCTCATGCTTTTACTTATATGTGCATAAAGTCTCGTCTCCACTCTCATTGTTATCTGCTCAGTTTATTCTTTTGTTGATCATTATCTTCTTCCTTCCTCATAGTTTACGTAGTTCCTGCCTTTCTTCAAGGCCATCCCGACAACTAGTACCAATTGTATTATTACTATCTAGTCCCTTTATGTGTACCATCTCCATCATGATACAATTCCTACAGAATGCATATGTTGAAATCGGGATGTTCGAGCGAGTCTTGAATTTCAGAGCAATTGTTCGACATGAATGTTTCTTATAGATTTGGGTGCAGGAACAATAGTTTGGGACTTTCAAGAAATAATTGGCTTGGACCAATATACATTATATAGAGTGGATACCTTAAGTAATTTAAACAAGAGGTCTAGCTACAGCTTCAAGAGGTACACAACCTGTAGAGATAACTGGTCAGCTTCGTATTTCAGGGACGAAACAAAATGATCAAGGAGGATTTGAAAGTCAGAGTTCGATGCATTTCAACAAGCACCTCGTCCACCTCCACATTGTACACCGGGAGACTTTGGTATAGACAAAAGGGCATTATGTCCGCCCATCGAGTGGTTTCATCACATATACTAGGAAGAGGAAGATAACAAAAAGGATGAGGTGTACTCACCGAAAGGTCCACATACAGGCCAATCAAGCTTTGAGAAGAACAAAAAAGAGGAAAAGTCAGCTGAATGATTCGAGAAAACAGAGATGAGAAAAGGTCAGACAAGGCTGAAATCGATAAAGTATTCCGCAAATTTCTTTTAGGAATGTGGTAAAGTATGGTATATCTTTGAATCCATCATGTAGTTGAGCAATTGAAGAGCGCGACTCACTGTTACACTGGAAAAGGTCGAGGGAAAGAGCAAGGACAAAATTTTACAGTACGTGACCATTTTAAGCAAGTGATTATCACGCTACACGGGGTACTCTACCGTGTTCCTTGATCATTTTTGCATGCACCCTTAGCTTAGCCTCCCCATCTTGGTTATTTCTACCTAATCATCCATTACCATGAGCTCTGCGCAAAAGCTCACGAAGAAACAGAAAAAGTCACTTGCATTCAGGGAACGAAAATCTGGAAAAGGGAAGGAAAAAGCCAGGGAGGAAGACGAGAATGATGTACCCGAGCTCGAAATTCAGCATGATGGAGAAATAGATGAGACAGAAACACCCGCTGAAATCAAACCGTCAAACACTCAACCAACCAAACGAACAGAGAAGGTGCAAACAGGTTCAGAACCGACCAAGAAGCGGAAACGAGATGGTGCCGAGCCTGAACCAGACAAAGTTACGCCTGCACCGAAGAAGAAACAGAAGGTAGCGGACGATGTAACCAAAGAGACTAATTCCAAAGATAAGCAGAGGTTTATCCTCTTTGTTGGTATGTCATTATTTCTATACCCTTGTCTGTCTGGAGGTTAAATGCACGTTCAGGTAATCTTAGATACACTACTTCCTCTGAAGCAATCGCGACCCATTTCGCTGCATGTGGTACGCATATTGCCCACTTCAACTGTTCATATTCTGACTCAAAATAGATCCACCTCCTACCATTCGTCTTCTCACACCCAAAGTTACTGGCCCCTCCAAAACTACTGCCAAATCCAGGGGATGCGCTTTCCTCGAATTCACTCACCGAAATGCGCTTCAGCAAGCATTAAAACTACATCAATCTGACTTGGAAGGTCGGATGATCAACGTCGAACTCACAGCTGGTGGAGGTGGCAAGAGTGATACACGGATGGCTAAGCTTAAGGAGCGAAACAAAGGATTACATGGACAACGGGTAAGGGAATCCATGGTATCCTTCGATAAGTCACTGACAAGTGACTAAAACAGAAGGAACAGTTACAAAAAGCTCAGGAAAAGGAAGGAGGAGAATTTGTTAGCACGATGCAGAGGCCACAGAGGTTCTCAAGTACCTCTGGGATTGATGAGCAACCTCAGAAACGACGTACATGGACTGTGGGAGATGTTGTGGATGAGGGGACCCATCGAGGCGGCAAGAAGCACAGTAGAGTACGACCCTCCAAGAAGGCCAAGGAATGGAGCAGCGGGGCCAACTCGATTCCTGTCAGTTAACGATGTTGTCCCTTCATAGTTACTTGCCTTTTGGTCTATTGGTGCGACAACGCAGTGTGCATTATATCCAACCATATGCATAATATCATAAGTAATAGGCTGTCCGAAAGAAATGTATAAACAGTGTCCAGCACAGCGTGTTCTATCCCGAGACAAGAATGAAGACCAAGAACTAGGGGCAAAAATTATCAGCACTTGACACGATGGAATGCAGGACAGAGTCTATACTCACGAAGACAATCAGAACGCCGAAAACTTTCAACATCAACCACCGATTGCTCGAGATGCTCGCATAATATTTCAACAACTCTCGTTGTGCCCCACTGACGTTGGATGAAATGTCCATGACATCTGCATCAATGCGTTGAACTGTTTCACGCTGTTCCGCGACCATGTTCGCGAGCTGGTTGAATATTTGACCAAGCTCTGCAATGGTTGACTCGATGGATTCAATCGCTGTCGATCTGGATTGAATGTACGAATCCTATACAAAGCATTGAAGCAAAGGTGAAGAAACTGGGCAGCTGCACGAACCTGTTGTTCAACAAGCTGCATTTGCATAAATGCACCACCGTTCTGGGTTCCAGCCGCCCCTTCCTCAGCCGCATCCAAATTTAGCGCCAGTACATCACCGTTTTGAGGGGCGCGACCCTTGCCTTTGGGGTCAAACCGACTAGGGCTTCCGTCGCCCATAGGGTCAGCAATACGGTCCCCACGCTGCCCAAAGAGTAAGGAGTCTAGAGTACAGGAGTTCAGACGCCGGGAACCGTGAGAGAAGATCAGGATATACTTGACGGTGCTTGAGAAGCTGCGGATGAGGTCGAGTGCATGAACTGCTCTTGACGGTCTTTGGATTCTTTCATATTCTACGCACATAAGACTTAATAATTGAAATATGATAGTGAAGAAACATAATGCACCTGTGTCCGAACCTCCAACACATCTTTGAAAGTCATACTGGTATTGGCCAACTTGCTTTGCAGAAGCATAACGACATTATGGTTGTGCTCGTCAATTTGCTTGGATTCAGGGGACTTGGAGGAGTTCTGAGCATTATGGTGTTTGACATAGGACTGAAGTGAAGCAATCTGCTTGTTGATATTGGCAATGTCTTGTTTGATGATGAACGTAAGTTCCTGGTTGGAATGTAAGTCCAAAATCGGTAGAAATATATTGCTAGGAGTAAGCGCACGCTGATTTCAACAGGTCTGTCATCGAAAAGGGTTTTCCTCTTCGCCACTATGATTGTGTTGTCAGAGCACTCTCTAACTAGTGTTGGAACTGACGTACGTTGGCCAAGCTTTCCCAGCTTGAGAGATGTGCTACTTATATCTTTCCCAATGGCAGAGGCCATGACTGTGAATTCGCTCTTGCTTCCGGAAGCTTTCCCATTGGACTGAAGCAGCCTTTGCTTGGACTCGGAGCGGGGAAGTGAGGATCTTGTCCGGATGGACTCGACACAGGATCTGAACTCGGTTGTCCTGTCTTGGACGGGCATAGTTGTGTGTATGAGTATTAATCTGAAGAAAGTAGTCTTTCTGGTCTAACGAGTCGAGAATAAGACGAAATATGGAACGAGCGAAGAGGGTAAGGGACAAGTGGAGGTCCACGTGGACAGACACGGTCATAGACGCGCAGACGATCATCAACTTCGGGCAGAACTACTTACGGCCTTCTTATTTGTGTACTCTTCCATCTAATCAAGCGCGTGCATGTTCATCTCGAGGCTCTATCCTCGCACCCTGCACGCTCCTAGCTCCCTATTTCACCAACCACCACGATCTCTGCGCCGCATCCCTCTTGTTTTCACCCGTGTCCAAGCCTCTCCATTCCACGCAATGTCTGTCTCAAAAACTCAGCTAAACGGAAATTCCAAAGTTCTCGTCTTCGGGGCTGGAAACTTTGGTAGCTGCTTAGCCGACCATCTGGGAGATATAAACCACGAGGTCTTCATCTGGTCAAGAGAAGCAGAGGTTGTCAAGCATTTCAACGAACACCACCGCAATCCAATATATCTGAAAGACCATAGTTTTTCTTCCAATATCACAGCTGTAGGCCCGGAGCTTCCTTCCAAGGAGCTAATAAGTCAGATGGACGTATTGCTTTTCGCTATCCCTACCCAATTTCTCAGGCAAGCTATTTACAGTTGAACAACTTCAAGATACCTAATGGATATCTAGAGAAAATCTAGCAAAGCTCAACGATAGAATAGATAGGAGCAATGCCCCCCTGCTTATCTTCGTGAACAAGGGTATAGAGATTGGCACTCATGCTCTCACTCTCGAGATCATCGCAGATACCTGTGGTCCCGACCTCGCGAAAGTAGCCACTTTTATTGTACGGGGCTCCCATGACATCATCAAACACACTTGCTCACATCGAGCCTCCCTTTAGTCAGGGCCTTCATTTGCGAAAGAAGGTATAATAATGACTCTAAACTGTGTGGTGTCTCGGGTGGATTGAAATCGTCGTTTACAGTCGTCAGAAGACAGCCGACATCAGTGTCCGTTGCCTCATTCACTGAGTCTGAAGCAGAGAAGGCTTCTGACCTGTTTCACCAACCCCATTTTCGCTGGTGAGCTGCGAGCGAGAGGTATTCTTCTGTCTGCAGACTTACATTTCTCCTAGTTACACTGGGGACGATCCCATCGGCATCGAATTGTCAGGGGCTTTGAAGAACATCTATGCCATTGCAGCTGGCGCCTCAGATGGGCTGGGATTTGAGAACAACACACGAGCGAGTGCGCTTCTCACTTTCTTTTGATACATGAAACCCCTCTCTAAGAGAAAATACTTAGTGATCATCACCCGTGGGCTAGCAGAGATGGCTTGTATCGGAACAGCATATGGAGCCAAACCTCTAACTTTCCTTGGGCTTTCAGGCGTTGGTGATCTGTTCATGACATGCAGCTCCTCCAGCAGTCGAAACTACACGGTCGGATACAGGCTCGGACGAGGTGAATCCCTTGAGACAATCATCGATACACTTGGAAGCATCGCGGAAGGAGTCACTACGACGAAGGGTGTCAAGACAATTGTAGATGAACTGGGCGTTAGTGCGCCCATCATCAATTGTGTAAGTGTTTTGACCGTAAGCTTACATTTTTTGTTACTGATGAAAAGTTTTCAGGTATACGATGTTTTGTACAATGGTATGTTTCCAAAATACGTTGGGGTGAATCACAGACAACTTAAATCATTTCGGTAATCAACGCGAACAGGAAAAGATATCCGAACAGCAGTGCGCGAGTTAATGGAACTACCGCCATCGCGAGAACTAGAGCTGCCCCCGACAGCAGGCGGTCCTGGGGAACGGTTGGTAAAGAAGCTCGGTCTGTAGCTGTAGCTGACGAGGGTTTACGTGGAACGTACACATGATTTTATCGCTATCCATCTGGCCATCACTGAGGGCACCAATTTATTCAGACGCCCGCACCTCTGGCCGCTGCATTCATGGGCCGATAGCAGGAATCTTATTAGTACGCGTGAACTCGTAACAAGCCGGGCCTTCCGAGTGCCGAGTAATTTTTAATTCTGGCAAGATCCAGCAAACGATGGAACGAATGACCTGTGCTCATTCACAACTGGTACAAGTCCCCCTGCAGTAAACGTGGTTACCAATGTCGATAGTCTCGTCAACTGCGACGCCTGGACGGCGAGGCACAATCAAACTTCCTGGTTCAGTTTGCCGACAAAATTGCTCTGAGGGCGCGACTTTCACACGGCATTGATCGGGGGTAGTTCCGAAGCCGGAGATTTTTTTTCTGTGATGCAGATCGATGCGATGGCTGTTTTTACTAAGTCTGGTCCTGGCCGAGGGTTCCGTTCTTACACTCATACTTCGACCACCTTTTCTACCGGCCTGTCCCTTCTCCCTTCACTTCTTTGGCACACCCATTCCAATTCTATCTCAAATGGTTTCTCCCATCTGGAAGGCTGCCTCTGAAGGCCACCTCGACCAACTGCAGTCTTTGTTAAACGATGCCTCGACTGTGGATATTGAAATCAAAGGTCCGTGAAAATTATGTTTCGACCCGCACTTCCCCGCTTCCACAGCGGTCTACCGCAATTCTTTTGCGACCCTATTTATTGTGGCGTCAGCTTACCCGAAACGCTTTCCCCAGATCACACTGGTTCCACTCCCCTCATCGAAGCCGTAAAAAATGGACACACCGAAGTCGTTAGAGCACTTCTGGACAAAGGTGTGTTCCAGCACCATCTCGTTAACCATATGTTTTCTGACATGTTCCATTTAGGTGCAGACCCCAATAATGCGTCGAGCCAAGGTCCACCCCAGTATTACACATCTGATTCCGCTATTCTTGAGCTTATAAATACTGCCCAAGGGCGTTTCGCCCAGGCCGAAGCCACTCAAAACGGTTACACCGAGGTCAACGGTGATACTGGCAAGAATTATTACGCCCCTCCCGGATCCTATCCATACTACCCCACATTAAACGAAGTGCCTCCGCCCATGGATGGAATGTATTATCCGTCTCCACCTCCATCTAGTGACCAGACAACCTTCGGTGGTCCAGGACACTTGCCTCCCCCCGAAATAGCACGATCTATTCCTTGCAGGTATTTCCCAGCATGCCGTTACGGGGCATCCTGCATGTTTTTGCATCCTCAAGCCCCGTACTTCCAAGGACATCTTCCTCCACCTGCTCAATACTCCGCTCCTTACGATCCTATGGCGCAACCTTATGCTCCCAATTACTATCCCATGTCTCCACCTTCTTTCCAGCCCGGTATGCATCCCATGCCCCCTCCACTCTCTTCTCCCCCTCCCATGACTCATGGGCGTTCACCATCGGAAGTCCAACAGTTTACACCGAATGGGGCCCYYCCCCAGGACCAATGTCGTATGGCCCGATGTCGCCACAACACTATCCTCCTGGCACGCTTCCTGTACCAATGGGACCTCCAGCCCACCATCACCCGGGTCCCCACCAGCCTCAATCTCCCACCAATATTTACGGGGCTCCTCCTCAGCACCCAGGACCTCCTCCATTGGCTGTCCAACCCCAACCCGGTCACTATCCCCCCATGATTAGCCCTATGCCTGTCATGTATCCTGATGCGAACGGAATGATGAAATCTCCTCCATTGAACCCACAGTTGGAAAACCTTGCCGCTGTTCCTGCGGTATCTCGTGAGCCTACGGGACACGCTCGACGTGGAAGCACCCGTCGCGGATCCTTTATCGGACGTGGCAAACCACCCTGCTTATTTTTCCCTGCCGGACGTTGTAAGAATGGGTATGTATATGGCATGTTGTCTCCTTTGTTTCCCACCTCTTAATATCCATCTCCAGTGATGACTGCCGCTTTCCACACATTCTACCCGATACACAAGGACATCATCACAATGGTTTCAACTATGGTCCACGGGGAGGAGGCATGCGTCCTCGCGGGCATGCCCACATCAATGGGCACAATCCTAATGGCCATGCCTTTGGTACCATTGATGAGAAACTGGCTGGACTCTCACTTCAAGACGTGCGAAATTTTCTTTGACCCATTGCTCCGCTTCAAATCATTGATCCTCCTATAGGGTCAAACTCAAAATTCCAACGTCGCTGGTACAGCGGCATCGAGTCGTTCCCAGTCTACTGATCACGGTAATCGTCCACGTTTCCCTCCTGCCGTCAAAGCCAACGGGATTCCAAATGGCTTCCAAAACAAGAAAGTACTACCCATGGTCAAGCAGCGCGTTCCGAATGCAGATGAATTTCCCGTCTTGGCGGGATCAACCACTCCTCCTTCCGGCAGGAATGGTTCTGTTTTAAGCCCCAATGGTGTCTCTGCCCCCACGGCAGCTCAGATCCTACAGGCTCCAGCACCGACCAGACGTGACAGCACAAAGGATATTGCGAACGGCGCTCACACCCCGGACACAAACAATACCCACAGAGTAAGTTATGCTATTCGTGCCCGCTTCTCTCTACATACTTATCATCGTTACATTTCAGCCACTAACAGATAATGAGGGTGCTTCAACCGAACAGCCTACCAAACTCACACCGGAACCCCCTCGTCAACCTATTAGTAAACTACCAGTCTCTTTCGCCGCTGTGACTGCTGCTCCCGATGTGGGCAAAGAAGTCTCCGTGTCAGCCTAAAACACATGCGGTTCTTATACTGCGTTGTATACTATTCGAGAGCGTCCTGCCCTTCCCTCGCCGCGTCTCGGGCATCTCTTTCGGTCGTTTTTTTCAGGTCATATTTTGGTATCATCACCCTCTACCCGTAGTTGCATCACTATAGTCCTATCATCGCATCTTTCGTTCCATTTATTGCTCCTAGTATTTTTTTTNGCATATTTACCGATCAAACCACATCTTGTTTCGCATTATTATTTGTAGATATCTTTCGTCGTTCTTCCTAGCTTTATCTATCCTTCCTTTGTGCCCCGCATCACACTCCACTCTCTGAGCTATTTACAGTCTACTATTCATTTTCTTATTCATGGTCTGTTTTACATACATACATACGCCTACCCACATCTGCTCTGTCAGCGCTCTGTGCACCCTCCATAGGACCTTGCTCGTCGTGTTGTCTGTTTTACTCTCGCTTCTCCAGTTTTTGTATACATTATGTGTTCATGCAGACTGTTACTTACATAGTTATGACCATAAGGATACATTCCTCATCTCGACCCCAGAAGTTCCTGTCACTCCGCCAATCTTATAAACCTCCGCGTCCCCGGCTTCGCGGAGACTTTTGATGACAGCATCCACATTTGCAGGATCGACGACAAGGACCATTCCGATGCCGTTATTGAACGTGCGGGCCATCTCGAGCGGAGCGACGCCTCCTGCTTTTTGAAGGAAGGAGAACACCGCTGGCCACTCCCATGTTGATGCATCGACGAAGCAGCCCAGCCCCTTGGGCAACACTCGGGGAATATTTTCGATGAATCCACCACCTGTGATGTGAGACATGCCTTTCAGCAAACCAGCTTGGGCAACCGGAAGCACTTGTTGAACGTATATCTGCGTCGGCTCAAGGAGGAAACGGCCGATCGTGGTGTCTTTCTTCCAAGGGCAAGGAGAGGAATAACTGAGCCCCGAACGCTCGATGATCTTGCGTACTAAGGAGAAGCCGTTCGAGTGGATTCCCGAGGATGCTATACCCAGGAGTACATCCCCTGCTTTGATTGTTGGCTGAGGCAAAATCCGATCGCGCTCAACCGCACCAACTGCGAATCCGGCGAGATCATAATCACCTTTTGTGTGTGGGACGTCAATAAAACTACGGCTTTTCGAAAAATATTTCGAAACTAGCTGACCTTCGTGATACATCCCTGGCATTTCAGCGGTCTCGCCTCCAATGAGAGCGCAATTGGCTTGCCGGCATCCCTCTGCTATGCCTTTCACTACCTGTGTAGCAATCGGAACGTCCAACTTGCTGCAGCCGTAGTAATCCAAGAAATAGAGCGGTTCAGCGCCTTGCACCAAGAGATCGTTCACGGACATGGCCACAAGATCGATTCCTAAACGAAAGGTTGGGGTAAAAAAATGTGTTCATTGATATGGGTATACAAAGGGATAGAAATACACCTACCTACGAGATCATGGATACCCACTTCGATCGCAATGCGCAATTTTGTGCCTACACCATCGGTGCCGCTCACTAGCACCGGGTCTTTGTACCCAGTCGCTTTGAGGTCGAAGACGCCTCCGAAACCACCAATTTCGCCATCGGCGCCAACTCTGCGTGTGGCGCGCACAAACGGCTTGATGGATTCGACGAGGTCGTTTCCAGCATCGACAGAGACACCGGCGTTGGCGTAGGTGAGTCCGGTCTGTTGGTTGGAATCGGCGTTGAGTGCGCTACGCGAGAATGATTAATAATGCTATTGAGATGGTATACAAATATTGAGCGTACCGATGACCAATGTCCCGTCTGAACGTCTTGCCCTCGAACTCAATGTTATCAATAGCTTTGTATGCAGCATCTAACGCCCCTTGAAGGGTAGGAGCGTATGCTGATACAGCAATAACACGACCTCCGGATGTTACGACGTCATCACCGGATTTTGTTGTCCCTGCATGGAATACTACGACATCTGTGGAACTATTCAATGGAATGAACATGTATGTTGTGGTGAAAATCCTGACCTTCAGGGACATCTTTGATTGTAATCTTCTTTCCCTTAGGGTATGAGCCTGGATAGCCAGCGGATGCTAGAATGACAGATACAGCCGATCCTGAACGAGTTGCGATCTCGACAGAGTCAAGACGGTGCTCAGCACAAGCCTGTATATGAAATTAGTATTGAGCATTGTGGGGACGAGCTAGCAACTGACCAGTAAAACAGCAGCCAGATCTACGTCTTCGCGGATGAGCAGCATGATAGCCTCAGTTTCTGGGTCACCGAAACGGACGTTGTATTCCAGTACTTTGGGGCCAGATGGTGTGAGCATGAATCCGGTGAAAAGCATGCCCACGAATGGGAATCCTAGAACGCATATTGAATACCTAGTTTAGGAAGGAGTAGGGATGACGCTAACCTTCTTTACGCATCCCGTCGATAGTGGGACGCAGTGTTTCTTTCATGATCCGGGCTAGTATTTCTGGGGTGGCCACTGGTGCTGGAGCGTAGGCACCCATTCCTCCCGTGTTTAGTCCTGTGTCTCCTTCTCCGATTCGTTTGTGGTCCTGAGCTGCGGGTAATGGTACGATGGTATAACCGTCTGAGAATGCNAGGATGGAAATTTCTGGTCCTGTTAGGAGCTCCTCCACGACGACTTCACTTCCTAAAGTATGTTCAGAGCCTGCATATTTGTGGGGAATATTTTAATACACAGACCTGCATCTCCAAAAACGCTGTCTACCATGATCTCCTTCAAACCATGGATAGCTTCTTCAACAGTCTCTGGGATCAAGACGCCCTTTCCTCCGGCGAGACCACTAGCCTTGAGAACGACATTGTGCCCACATGTTTCGACATAGCTGGATGCCTCCTTGAACTGATTGGCCTGGAAAGTTTTGTATTGGGCAGTGGGGATATTATGCCTTGCCATGAAATCTTTTGAGAAAGCTTTGGATCCTTCCATTCGTGCAGCGAGTGCAGTGGGGCCGAAGAAAGGGATACCAACTGTGATCAAACATCAACTACCTGGAATGAAGGCAGAATTGGATGTGCACACCCTTGCGAAAGTGAGTTTCGACACCATCGACTAATGGTTGCTCGGGACCAGGAACGACGAGGTTGATCTGTGCATTAATGATTAAAATAAGACAAATAAAATTTATAATGAATAGATGCATACATCATTTTTGAGTGCGAAATCAACGAGAGCGGGGAAGGAGGAAACATTTTCGAGGTTTGAAGTTTTTTTGAGCTGGGAGGTGCCGCCGTTTCCTGGGGCGACATAGATGTGATCGACGAGGTCGGATTGGGTGAGTCTCCACGCCAAAGCGTGTTCCCTTCCTCCGCTGCCGAGGATGAGAATGCGGAGGGACATGATAGAAAAAGATCAAGAGACGATCGATAGATCAAGGAGTATGCTACTACAAAATGTACGAAGATCTACAGGAGAGTCATTTGGAGTTTAATTTTCTTCGGCCGTTAAGGTCCTATATAAGGATCGCATAGTAGGGATCGCAAATGAATGGAACTAAAAAATGGTGGCGGAAGACTGCGCACGTGTTGGGTGGTGGTCACAGGTGTTGGTGAAGGTGCACAGCGCTTGCCGGCTCTCGATTGCCTTCGTTCCTCTGCGACCACGACAAGCGCCGAGAGCTATCCCATCGCTGCGCATTGTCTCTATTCATGGCGAGTGCGTATTTCAGAAACCCGCTGTCGCAGTATGGACCAGATGAGGATCAGGTGGGTAGCTTGCTTTCTGCCGTCGGAGCTGTATATGAAATATGAATGTTTGTTTGTGAAAAGTCGCTAGCATCGCCTGAAGAATTGAAGGCATTTTACGACCAGCAGCAGCAACAAGTGATTGAGAGACGGGCGTCAAAGCGCAGGAGTAATTCGAGGATTTGGGGCCGCAAGCCAGTTAAGCGATCATCCGCGCCACCTCCACCTCCACCCACCACCACCTCAGCCCACTCTGTGCCGTCCAGGCAGTTCCCTCCGCCTGTGTTCCCCCCGTCAAGTCATGAGTCCGAGATGGAGAAACTCGAGGAACAGTCGTCACCAACAGCTCTCTCCCCGCAAAAATCCATTATTCCAGAGTCTCTGAGGGACCTGCCAGCATGGTACAGCAAGGAAACCTATGGCTCCGTTGCCTTTTACCGTTCAAAATTCCCAATGCACGACCCAGTTGGCCCTCGTTACTACAGGAACTTCCACCTTCTCCCGCCCTCCGCATTCCGCGCAGGCTCAAGACCGCCCTCGATTTTCTCTCCTTCATTTCCAGCTATGGCCCCGTCTCTAGCCCCAGAGCGCTCCGAAGACTCTACACGTCTCGTATCTCCCACAAGAACCCCCTCTGCATCCCCTTTACCTACCCCAACTTCCTCAGAGACCCGTGTAGCCGACTCTGGCAAGCGCTCTCGCAAGACTTCACAGACTGCCCACGACACTGTAGATCTTCTCGATGCTTCAGATCCCTGGGGAACAAACTGGCATCATACCTCCCCGTACGACGTCGGTCTCACCCACGGACCACCTCCTGCAGAGGCTGAGGTCAGTTGCTTATTCTTTGTTCTCTTCATGTTCTCATTACTTTTTAGTCTGCACAGAAGTCTCGTTTCACGTCTAAAGACTCTAAACGGCGCACTATCACCCCTTCTCCTCTATCCCAATCAACCTCCGCAGTCCATCTCATGCCTCCAGATAGTGGTGCACGCATCCCACGCAAGCTTAGCAAACGAAGGACTATGACGTCTCCTGCTCCTGACAACAACAACGTGGAAATGGACACTGTCTCGCTCTCTTTACCCCCAACACCGGTAGAAGAATCAGACAACCGGCTGTCCAAGACCATCAGCGAGCTCGGTCCACACCGAATGTCTACCCTTCATGCGTACCCACCAGCTCTGTTCGGGAAAAGAAGGAAAAGAGGGGTAGCATCCTCGGCCGTATTGCCAAGAGGTTCAGTCTCCTGCGCAAGCCGGTACAAAGTGAAGGTAACCACGCTGACAGCGCGGGTGCCAAGCGTGCAGGCAAGCGGGGGTCGACAATGCCAGCCAATGCGGAGAGTCAGTCGATTGCTCCATCCGAGAAAACTCAGAAACGCGTCCCACCTCCGACTCTCGAACCGTCGCGGTCATCGTTCTCCGTGCAAAGGGAGGATTCTCCGCAACTGCAACGCGAACCGTCTCCGCAGAAACACGAAAGACGAGAGTCCCAAGCCTCTGCAGTCTCGTTGGATCCACCCTTCTCGATGGGGAAATTGACTGTCGCGAATCCCGACGTTCCCAGCTCGCAGGAGACCACCCCGATGCAAATTCCCTCCGCCCTTCCTCCAATTGATCAGCCCGAGCGCTCGACCAGCGCTCCTCTCCTCAGGGTCAACTCCCCTTCACCTCCTCCCCGAGTCTCTCCATCCCATTCTGCCCCTGTTTCCCCTCCCCCAGAACGCGCATCTGTATCCCCTCCTGCCCTCTCATCACCCGTCCGGCCATCTTCCCCAACTATGGCAACAGTGGCCGCTCCATTCCCCGTGCTTTCAATGGCATCTGCAGAGTTCACACCTTCCTATGTCACCTCTCCCATTTCCTCATCTCCTCAAAAGATGTCCAACCCCACTCCACCTTTACCAATGCCAAAGACACGCACGCAGGTTCCTTCTGTTGATAATTCAGCATCGTTCTCGAGATCCTCAGAGCCAACTGCCCCCACTCCGAGTGAACATCGAAGGAAACCCTCTGCAGATGCCGCTCCGAAACCTGTTGAGAAACCGGTAGCATCGTCCAGTAAGCGTACATCCTCTGAGATGCAGCAGCAGACGCGCTCATCCGAGAAGAAACGCTCGTCGTCGTCTAAAGCTAAGCCTACGGCTTCGTCGAGTGTGAACTTCCCAGAATCATCTTCAAGGGGCAACGCGGTTCCTGCGCATCTTGCAGGGATCGCGTCGATACGTGATGAAGAAGTGGAGGCGTCCCCTATGTCTACACTCTCGATGTTGGCAAATCCACCGACACCAAATAATCAGGTGGAGGTTCCTATGCCTTCTCCTTCACCGGCACCTCCTCCGCCACCCCCCAAGCAACGAGGATCTTTTGAAACTAGGCGGTCATCAAGGGATACTTCACCTGGTATGAACGGGCGACAGACGGAGACATTCAAGTTGGTGCGGAGTGCTTCTGGGACCGTTTACGCTTCCAGTGAGACTATCAGAGCAGCTGGACAACAGTGGGAAGTGGTAGAAGATGTGCGTTCGCCTTCGTGGTCGCGGGATTTGGAGCTTAGCAGGAGAACATCGGATGAGAGAGAGAGCAAGAGGAGTACTCATGCTAAAGAGCAATCTGCCGAATCTTCCAGGGTATCGAGCAAGAGCAAGGTGCGGGCAGGTAGTTTGGATATTTCGTCGCCACTAGAAGTTGAGGAGCAGCAGCAAACGAAGCAGAAGAAATCGAGAGAGGAGAAAAGGGAGGAGCGGAGAGGGAGACAACGAGCGAAGACGAATGTTGATAAACCTCAACCTGCTCCTCCTACACAACAAGCTTCTTCGAGTTCAGGATCCAAGCAGACGACTTCCTCCTCGTCCATAACGTCCCGGCCTTTGGATCGACGTGGATCGATGTCGGCTCGTCCTACATCTGAGGTCCCTTCTGCTGCTGATCTGAACGCAATGCGCGCCAAAGAAGCTTTCGAAATGGAGCGCTTGTGGAAGGCTCGGAGCTTGTACAGTAACGATGCCATGGAACCCTCCGGTCCCATTCCTATCCCTGTATCTAACGGTGATTCTAGTAAGAACAGCACCTACGGGTCCAGCCACACCTCTTTCTCTGTGCAGAATTCTTCTTTCAGCATGAAGCCGCCCCCACTTGCGAATAACCCGCTACCGGAGCCTCCAAGAGAGTCACAATATACACCTTCCCCAATTTTCTCTCCATCCAGATCTCCTCCCTTGGTGAACCCTCTACCTGAACCGCCTAGGGAGTCCGGATACGCTCCGGCGCCACTACCTACGGAATATTGGACCAAGTACGCTGGCGTTACGACTACTGCCCACTAACTTTGTTTTCTTCATTTACAACTGMCATTACCATATACCTCCGCTTTCCTGGCATAAATTTCTTTTTATTCTTTCAAATTTTTCCCATCATATATTCCCTGTCGTTTCACACTCACATTCGCTCTTCTCACGACTTGTTTTTTTCTTCGTTTGTGGTATAATCAGTAGTGCTCTCTGGTAGTCTAATAGTTTATTTTTCCCCTCTCATCTTCAAATGGACTGGTATGTACACTTTTCTCTTGCTTACAACTACCTACTACCCCCACACGCACGATTTCTTTCCCAAGAGACATTCCATCATCATTTTTCCCTCCAATGATCTAATGGCATAGTTTATGTGTAGAGACAAACAAGAGAGCAAATTGTTACACGGATGATGCAGGATCRGATGGGTGATTGCTATGTRCATAGGACAAGCTGAGAGGCCAGAAAAAAGAGACTTGAGATGAATGCGGATGTGATGTGTGTAGGGTACGGAAAGAGACAGCAAATAGACAAACACATAGAGCTAGCAGATGTGTGTGAACCAAATATGTGGCGTGGTAGTACATGTATCAACAAGAAAAACAAGCAGAGAGTTTAGGAAGTATACTGTGTTGTGTCCAGAGGAAATGTTGGGACGGGATAATCCTCCCATACTCGCTCCCCATCGAGGAACCGTCTTAGTCGTGCCACTTGAGAGCTCAAGTACATGATGATGATCTGCATCTTGATTTCTATGCGGGCGCATAGACCGAGGAGTTCTTCGCAGGTGCGGAGGGCTTGTGTGCGTGTTTGGACGAACATRTTGCCCTGGAAGCCGAGATCTTTGATACCGTCGATGAGCTCGCCGAATTCAGAGCACCAGGCCAGGACGCCGAGCTGAAAGAAGAGAAGGGAATGAGCCCAGCGCCAATGAAAGAAGGAGTGGGAGAAGGATATTACCTGTCCATATTGTTTGTAACGAGCGTACAGGACGTTCGGTGCAGCGCTTAATGCGAATTCGAAAGTCTTATTCATCTCGATCACTTCTGGGGGAGGAACATAGGTTGGCGCTGGTGCTGATTGGGGTGTGGCCTAGGGCGAACGCGTTAATTAAGAGCTTATCGATACGCGCGCCAAAGTTTATTGCTCACCTGGTGTCTAGGCTGAGGTGCATCCTTGAACCACTCTGTATCAGAGTAGTCGTATTCACCTCCGAAGTCGACGACGTCAGTACGTTTTCCGGAGTAATTCATGTCAGAAGAGGAAGAAGTGTTGGTGAATGGGGAGGAAGAGAAGATGGCGTGAATGTCGTGTTCCGAAGTGTTGGTGGACAAACGGATATCAATATCCTGTGAAGTGTGGATGGAAATATGTGAGATCCAGCTGGATCGTTGGGTCTGCAGAAGGGGGTTTGTATTGAAGAAAAGTGAGTCCTGTTAGGTGAAAAGTCAGAGAGTGTGGCGGGTGAAAAAGGATTAAACAAACCTTGGTTAACGGGGGAGGAAATAGAGAAGAAGACTTGCGAGATCTGGGAAAAGTCTGGAAGTCTGTATCAAGTGGGGAGAGTGGTGGACTGTATATTAGATTGAAGCGTGCAGGAAGTGGCAAAGGCTCTGAGGGTGGTGGTATGGGGATGGGTGCCGGGGAGTCCGGGAC